>PVLD010011358.1:0-65730 GCA_004027595.1 Dinomys branickii
TTTTTTTTTTTTTTTTTTTTTTTTTATTTTTCTTTTTTTTTTTTTTTTTTTTTTTTTTTTTGCGGTACTGGGGATTGAACTCAGGACCCTGGGCTTGCTAGGCAGGCGCTTATTCCACTGATCTATATCCCCAGCTCCTAGTGTAACTGTCTTGAGATTCTGTCCTGGTAATGTGTATCAAAGCTCATCCCTTTGTGATCGGTGAATATCTCCACTTATTAATGCCTTTTCCAACTTCTATTGGAAATTTTCAATGTTTTTTTTCTTTTTGAGACAGGGTTTCACTATGCAGTTCGGGCTGGTCTTGAACTCACTTTGTAGACCAGGCTGGTCTCGAACTCACAGGGTCCTCCTGCCTCAGCATTCTGAGTGCTGGGATTACAGGTGTGCGCCACCACACCCAGGCTTTGTTGCCAATTTTCATACAGTATGAACCTTATATACTTTCTGCCAGATTTAACCTTATGTAGTTCATATTTTTTTTTTTTTTTTTTCCGGTACCGGGGATCGAACTCAGGACCTTGCACTTGCCAGGCAAGCGCTTATGCCACTGAGCTATACCCCCAGCCCCTGTAGTTCATATTTTTTGATGCTATTGTAAATGGCATTTAAATATATTCTATTTCTCATTGTTTGTTGCTAGTATACAGACACAGGAGTTCTTTTTTTTTTTTTTTTTTTTTCTTTTTTTTGGTCCCCAGAATCGAACTTATGACCTTCTGCTTGCAAGGCATGTGCTTGTGCCACTGAGCTATATCCCTGGCAGGAGTTCTAGATATTCATCTAATGTCCCACAGTACTACTAACATCGTGATTTAGAACTTTTTAGTTCTACTAGCTTTTTCCTGAACTCCATCAGATTTTCTACATATGTGATCATGCCATTTTATTTCATAAAGTTTTGCTTCTTTTATTACATAAAAGATTTGGGGGGCGCTGGGAATCTAGCTTGGTGGTAGATCGGGGGCCTAGTATATGTAAGGCTCTGGGTTCAATGACCATGACTGCAGAAAACAAGGCAAGACTGGAAAGAAAATAAAAAACATTAAGTCAACCTAGTTATATCTTTAATTTTACATTTAATTATTTCATTTAATTATTACAGTTAAAATATTACATTTAATTATTTCAGTTAAAGTGAGTTCTTAAATATATCTCCATAAGCATTATTTATAATTGTGCATCACTTACTAATGTGCCAAGCATATAGGTTTTGAAATCTTTAACAATGCTGTAGAATAGTTAGGACAGATATGATGATTTTTAAAAATTAACCAATAGAAATTATATTTTGGGGGCTGGGAATATAGCCCAGTGGCACAAGCACTTGCCTGGCAAATGCAAGGTCCTGAGTTCAAGTTCCAGTTCCAAAACCAAAAAAAAACAACCACAAAACCCCGCTCCAAATTATATTTTTGTAGTGTACAACATGATGTGTTGATATACGTGTACACTGGAGCAACTGACATCACAGTAATCAACTTACTACTTCACATACTTTTTTTGTGGTAAGAACACATAAAATCTACATTCTTCTGAGGGGGGGAAAGAAACCCTTTTACATTATTGATGAGAATGTAAACTAGCACAACCACTATGGAAATCAGCATGGAGATTTCTTAGAAAACTAAAACTAGAAATTCCACTGGACCCAGCTATTCTCCTTTTAGCTACGTTCCTAAGAGTCAGAGACATCACATTACAGCGACACACGCATACTCCTCTTATGGCTCAACTCACAGTAGCTAAATCTTGGAAGTGGCCTATCTGGTCATCAAGAGATGAACGCATGAAGAAAATACGGTATTTATACACCATGGAGTACTACTTTGCCATAAGGATAAACTTAAGGCATTTGTAGGAAAGTGCATGCACCTCGAGACCATAATGGTAAGTGGAATAAATCAGACACATCAGTTTAACCATCACAGGGTTTCTCTTATTGAGAAACCCAAAGTACAAATAATGTAAAGAGCTTAGTACAGGTGAGATGGTAGTAAACGGGGAGCTAGATCTTTAGCCAATGGGAAGAGGGCCAAGATGTGCAGGGAGGGGGAGGGCAGGGAGAGGAAGGGGACACAAAAAGACAGAAGACGTGTTAGGGACGTACACCACCTCCGTGTGATGAGCATAGTTGTTATGTACAGCACATATGTACTAGCAAAAGTCTAAAAATTAAAAAAACCCTACTTTCTTAGCAATTTCCAGTATTCAACACACTGTCATGAACTATAGTCACCCTATGGCAATTTATTTCTCCTAGCAAACTGAAATAGCCTATCTTTTGATTGAAATCTTCCGAGGGGCACCCCCCAGCCTCTGGTAAACACCATTCTGCTCTGTTCTAGGGGTTCCACAGTTTTTAGATTCCCCATACCAGTGAGGTCATGCAGTCTTCTTCTTTTAAACACAGATGCATTTAGTTTTTTTTTTTTTTTTTGGTCTTACTGTACTAGCTAGAACCTCTAGTACAGTGTAACAGATGTGGTGAAAGTGGTCCTCATTGTCTGAGTTTTGATCTTGGGGCTGTAGTTGTGGGTTTTGGTAGCTATTTGGCCTGTTTGGTCTTCCGTAATAAAAGTACCCTAGACAGCATGGCTTAAACCATAGAAGTTTGTTTCTCGTGGTTCTGGAGGTTGAAAATCTGAGATGAAGGTGCCAGCTGATCTGATTCCTGGCAAGGGCTCTCTTTTGGGCTTGTAGATGGATGTGTTCTTGCTATATCATCACATGGAGAGTTCTCCTCCCCTCCCCTCCCCTCCCCTCCTCTTCTCCTAAAGGCACTAACCCTATTCTCAAGGGCGCTACTTTCGTGACCGAACCCTTGCCCTACAGCACCACACTGATGATTAGAACTTCACTTACAAATTTCAGGAGTGGTAAGAGACCAAACATTCAGTCCATAACATGCGCTTTTCGGATAAAAGAAATTCCCCTTTATCGTCTACTTTTAGTTTGGAGTTTGGGAAGAGATGATGGCTTTGTCAAATACTTTTTTTGTATTTATTAATAATCTGCAACTTGTTAAAACTGAAAATAATACAAATTGAATATAAAATTTTAAACCAACTTTGCATCCCTGGGATGAACTCTGCTTGGTTGTGATATATTAGCATTTTCAATAGGTTTTTGGACTTAGTTTGCTACCATCTTTTTTAGAAAATTTGTGTCTGCTGATGAGGCATGGTAGCCTGCGGTTTTCTTGTAATGTCTTTGTCTGGGTTTGGTATCAGGATAATGCTGGCCTTATAGGATGAGTTGGGTGGAAGATTAAGTCTTTAGTTTGTGATCCTTTTGCTTTTCTAACCTAGGCATTCAGCGCTATAAATTTCCCTTTACGTGCTGCTTTCATGACATTCCATACATTTTGATAGGTTGTGGTTCGATTTTCACTCAGCTTGAAGTACTATTTAATTTCTTTGACTTCCTCTTTGATCTATATGTTAGGTAGAAATGTGTTATTTAGTTTTCAAGTAGTGGGAAAATTTAAGAAGTATCTGTTATTTATGATTCATTCAATCCCACTGTTGTCAGAGAACATACTTTGTAAGCCTTGAATCCTTTCAAATGGACAAAAACTTGTTTTATGCTCCAAAGTAAGAGTCTGGCTTGGCAAATATCCCATGTGCTCCGGAAAAGAAGGTGTATTTGCTGCTGTCAGGTGCAGCTTCCTAGAGAATCTGTTACCTGTAGTCCCTCCCTTTTATTCCAGATCCTGTTGCACTTCCCAGAGAAAATGACTGTTAGCAGTGGCTTTTGCATTTTTCCAGAAATTTCCTACACAAATAGAGTGTCTTAGCCCCTTTGGTGTTGCTGGAATGCAATACTCGACACCCACAACTTACAAGAGGAGGGGTTCATTTTGGTTCATGGGTGCAGTCCATGGTGGGCTGGCTCCCAGGCACAACCAGCATGGCAGAGGGGCATGGGGGTGGAAGGCTGCTCACAGCCCGGTGGCCAGGAAGCACCAAGTGAAAGGAGGAGCCAGTGACTAGCCTTTTCCGGTCAGACTCTGCCCCTGACAGCAAGTCAGCTACAGTGCCCCTCTGACCCCACCACTTTGCAAAAGCTGCACCTCTGAGCACCTGCAGCCTTGGGGCGTTCTCTCCATCTACACCATAACATGTAGGTATTAAGCTAAACTTGAGTGATATGTAGGCTCACTTTACCATGCAATTCTGCCTCTTGCTTTTCCACCACTGAGCTCTACCCTAGCCCTCTGCATCACTTTTTAAAGGCTGTACAGTTGCCCACAGGTGCAAGCCCCGTTGTGTATCTGACCTGGTTCCTGCGAATGGGTATTCAGGTTGTTCCTGTCTTTTCCAACGATGATGCTACCACAAATGTTTCTTAAGTGTTTGTATCTTCGTGGGAGTTTATCAATTCTTAGATGTAGAAGGGTTGGCTTAAAGGGCGCAGGCATTTTTAATTTTGTCAGATGCCGCCCGATTGTATGGAGGAGTCTTCTAAGCTCCTTCTACTAGGGGTGGGGGGGGAATGATCTAGAAAGATTTAAAAAACCCTCCAGCTTCTTTTTAGAGAACTTGCATACACTTAAACATGTAAAAGGGACGAAGCGTTAAGCAGTGATTAGTGGTGTTTTTTATCTTGAGCAATAAAAGATGTTCAGATTTTGCCCTCTCTGCAGGCAAACTGCCCTGCTCTCACCTGCACACTGGGGACCTACACTGACAGCATTTGTCAACGCAGCGTCCTGCGGTGGGCACCGGGCCGAGTGGGGACAGCATCAAGACGCCCTCTCCAGGTGATGCAGGGTGTGTGGGCTCTGTCTTAGTGCACGTGCACCACGCCAGCCTGTGTGGCTTGGAAGTGATCATCTAATAGTATTCTGGATCATTTCAAAAGTAGAGTTTTTATGGGGAACTTTAAAAGTGTGTGTGTGTGTGTGTGTGTGTGTGTGTGTGTGTGTGCGCGCGTGCTGCGCGCACCTAGGCATGCTTACATGTCCTTCTCTCATAACAGACACTGGGGGAAAGTGGGTAGAGACCTCTGTTAGAACTGACAATCATTTATGCCTCCAGATTTTATGTGAACTTGTAGGACACCTAGTAAAAGGCATCTCAACCACTTCTGACTGGCCCTTAGACCAACGGCTAAATGAAGAACAGGGGAAAACAATAAACACACATTACAAAGAGACCCAGTGAGCCCTTGTGTTTGCTCCTGGTGGGGAGCAAAGATGACCAAGGCACATAACCCACATTCTTGGAAGGAGGAAGGAGGTCTTTGGAGGCCTGTTCACCCTCGGATTGCGGGTGCAGAGCAGCACCTACTCGAAGCGTTCCTGCCTACAGCTCCTCTCCGCCCTAGTTTCTCATGAGGTTTTTGTTTGTTTTCCTTTTCTGAACCCAGTCTGTAGAGACCACATTCTGAAAGGCAAGGTGGCAGAAGATAATTCAGGATTATGAAGAAGAAAGTTTTGTCAGACTTCATATTCTTCAAAGAGAGCAACTTGGAAGTCGCCAAATAGGTACTGTGTGCTCACTAAATTCTCTGAGATGAAATCACAGTGACCAAAGTCAATGCTCCAGCTCTAACCTTTCTCAAAAATTGACTTAAAAATGCTTAGCCGTGTTGTCTCCGTTTGTCATCAGATCAAGAACACCCCTCACAGTGCAATCAGTAACCACGTTGAGAACCTCAGAAATAGAGAGGAGGGTCTTCCCTACTGTTCTTTTTCTAACCATTGCCCAATAAATATGAATGGAGGTCATCGGGCCAGCTGTCTTGGCTACTTTTCTCTTGTTGCTGAGACAAAATACCTGACACCCAAAATTCCGCGAGGAAAGGTTCATTTAGCTTCCAGTTTGTAAAAGTTTCAGTCCACACTTGGCTGGCCTAAGGCAGGGTGGCACATGGCGAAGGGCAACAGTTCACGGCGGCGGAAAATAGCAAAAGCAACAAAGGCAAAAAGGGAGAAGTGGCAAGCAGCCTTTCTCCCCCCCTTACACTGTATGCAAATAAACTGCCCACCCCAGGGCAAGTGTAGCACTCACACCCGTAATTCCAACATTGGACCATGAATCAATCATAACATGTACGACTGCATGAGGCTTTGGGGGGACATCCAGATCGTAACACCAGCTTAGCTTCCGCAGAGCTGCATGGTGTTAGTAGGTGTCAGAACAGAACACAAATGAACAACTCTCAGTGATACCACTTTGCATCTGTACATTCTGGATGTTGCTGCCATGTGATGTAACATTGACAAGCCCATAGCATCTCTTCAGAGAGAAGCCATGAGCTCAGCAGGTCTGTAGAGGAAGGGGCGGCTCCACAGGATGGCAAGTCAGTCTTGCAGGACGTACCTACTGAGGTCTGTGACTGCAGAGGGCCCAGGACGTGGGCTGTACAGCAAGCAGCTGCTCACCATCCGGGTGTGAGCTGCGGCTGGGCTGTAGGCCTCTCTTGTTTCTGTCCACTTGGTATCTCTTTTGTCATCTGGTCATGGTGCTCAGGTTTCTTTGGGAACCCCATTTTCCTCAGCTCCAGTCCATGAGGTTTGGATGCAGTAACCCCAGCTCCAGTTGTGGCTGTGGGTGAGACCTGTGTGCAGCTCCAACCCAGCCTTCCACTCCGCTGGCACAGGGATGGTCGGGGGATGGGCAGTGACCTAAGCTGGGCCAGGGAGTTTGCGGGGCTCTCGCAGGAACTGTGAGGAAGGAGAGTTCCTCTGGGGGGTGGACTTGGGGGCAGGACTGAATCCTTCATGGCTGGTCTCCATCCTGGCCATCTGAGTGGAGCTGCTGTTAGAGTGAGATGAGTCTAGGAAGCCACAGAACCAGAAGGAAGAGAGACCGAGACCCTGGACCCAGCTTTGATCCTTGTGTACCTTGGATACATGTACTTAAAAATAATTCTTCTGCTTCCTTTTTTTCTTCCTCCTCCAACTTTCTCTTCTTCCTCTTTTCCTTTTTTCCTTCCTCTTTTCTTCTTCCCCCTCTCCTTCTTCTTTGGCTTAAACTAGATTTTTTATCTTTTAAGGCCAAACAGTCTTGGCTACTATGTGGGTGGGGAGTAGGTTTCCGAAAATTGTGCTATTAGAAATAAACATACTTAAGGATTGTGAGAAGGATCCTACAGTTCTTGAGGCTCCTGGGTTTTAATATCCAATATAATTAATATTTTACAGAATCAAAAAGGCCTTCTGTGCTTGGTGAATTTTAGATGGCATATTCTCAACTGTGCATGGCTGGTGAGCAACACGAGCACTGGTTACAGAGCCCAGCAGGCCTGGGTTCAAATCCTGATGCCACAGGTTACTAGCAAGTTACTTACAACTTTAGTCTTGGGACAAGGTGTATGTATAATACAAAACCTGTCTTCAGGAGAATGATCTCTTTCCTTATCATAGTTTGTGAAAATACATTTGTGCGATTGATTATCATCTACAAAGAGCAAGTCTGTGCTATTATTTATTTATCATTTCCCAAACTAAGAAGTGCTTGGAAAACAGTAGGTGCTTAAGATATTTGTTAGTAAGTATATAAGTAAGTTATTAAAAGAGACCTCATAGGGATGTGCGTGGCACACAACAGATGGGCATTTAATCTGTTTCCTTTTGGACCAGGGCTTGCAAACTCTCAGGCCCACGTGGGCTGGGCAGCTCATAAACCTGAGGTGAGCTGGTGGGATGTGGAATCCTGTGTGTTGGAAATGGGGTAAATGTGCTTAGTTTCAACTAAGTTTTGTTCCTTGGGAATGGGGCTAGAGTGGCAGGATCTTTCAAAAGAATCCAGAAATGAGAATTTTTAGGTAAAAATTTCTGCTTTTAAACATGGATGCAATTAAACACACACACACACACACACACACACACACACACACATACACACACACACACACACACACAGAGTCAGTGCACATACATGTGAGGGACAGAGCCAGCCCCTGGGAAAGCAGCTCATGAAACCTACATGCAGGTCCTTTCAGACTCCAGCCACAACTGCCCAACAAAGGTGACCTGTAACTCGGGGTCTCTTACATGAGAAACCCAAAGTGTAAATTTAAAGAGCCAATAAAAGACAGACATAGGAAAGAAGGAGACAGATCTTTTGCAAAGGGTAAGGGATGAAGCGATGGAGGGGGATGGAAGGAGGAGAGGGGAGGGGAGGTGAAAGGATTAAAGATGGGTTATGTGTTTGTACCAGCTCTCCACAACGAACCTGACCATTATGCACTGCAAATGTATACTAATAAAAATAAAAAGTTAGAAAAGAGATACGCACCGGCCAGCGGCTCCGAGGTCTGGTTGAGGACACTGTGGGGTGCCTCCTGGAGGACGTAGGTGGACGTGGAGAGGGGTGAAGGGCAGATGCTGCTGGCTGGGACGTAAGGAGGGTTGTAGGACGAGCTGTAATACTGGGGATACTGAGTCTGAGGGAAGCCGGGGTAAGAAGGATAGTCCTGGGAAGAGACAAACAAAACAAAGTCCCCCAAGGGTATGAGTGGGGAAGCGTGTCACGGCTGGGGCCCCATTAGAACGAAAACTCCCCAAGGGCAGGCACTGTCTGCAGTTTGGTCTTCCCAGCAGCAGACTGAGGCAAGAATTCAAGAGCAGGAGCATATTTGGAAGGTGCAGGAGCCAGCAGGAGGGGAGAAGGAAGTGAGACTGCCAGCCGAGGGAGGAAGGCAAGGCCGCCCTGCCCAGGGTGTCTTCTCCAGGGGGCGGGCAGAGCCGCTCACACCGGGGAACAGCCAAGATGGTGTGAAGTGCCCATCTCAGCCTTTCCTCTCCAAGGGCCTGGCGTGGGTGCTTACACACCAGTTGCAGTCTGTCTTGACACGTCTCCCAGGAGACTTAATTCCCTGTTACTTCCTGCTTGCCCTTTGGTCAGGCGGTGGCCCCAAAGAGTGAAGGTGTGGCCTTAACAGAGTGTCCTGGTCACTGTTGCATCCCCAGCATCTGAGCCTTATGCAGTAACTCAGTAGACAGGGCACAATGAAGGGGCAACAAAGACCACATGTGCCCAGGAGACCAGGCAGCAGTGCGGGTGCTTGAGAAGAAGGTGCAAACCGAGCAGCAGTTGCCTAGCACAGGGTCCAGCATATTCCATGAGAGACCAACGCAGACCAGTCCAACCTGGGGTGATTGCTGCACCAATCTCACCATTGCCGGGAACTAGCACAGCGATGCTCTGCGGAACGCACAGGCAGTTTGGCACCCTGGCCCCGGCCCAGATCCAGTGAGCCAGGATTTCTGGACAATCTGTGTTTTATGACAAGTTTGTATGGTGAAATGAACAAACACCTAAGAGTATGAATCACACCTTAAAAACTACTGTTTTACTTACATGTTTTTATCACTGGGAACATATAAAAATAAAATTTCTGCATTTTCTACATTTTAGGTATTCAGATTCTTCAGCTCACTGAAGAACTAGTGCCTCTTTACATTTAAATATGTTAAAAAGCCCATCTCCCCTGGGAGTTGTTCCATTTGAACATTAGACTGAAAGCATGTTCACCTTTTGTTGTGAAATAACTTTCGACTTGCACCAAAGGTGTGTAAGTGGTACCCAGAGCTCCTGTACACCTGTAGCAGGTTAGTTCTTAATTAACTCTGTAAATGAACCCACGATCATCACCACAGTAGCCAGCGCTCACTTTTGTGGGGGGCCTGGGTCTGGTTTAGTAAGCATTTATGAAGCTTCTACTATGTGTGCAGCCCTCGGCTCTGGGGGTGCAGAGGGGGCAGATGTGCTCAGAGTCTGGGAGGAACACATGGCTTTGCACTCACAGTCCAGATTCAACTGGCAGTGGGGCCTGGGGATCAGGTCAAGAAGAACGTACATTGCCATGGCATCTTAGAAACCCAATGAGATTTTTCCAGTGGCCTTTTATACAGCCTGATCCTGTAGTTTCCAGACCCAGGGACCAGGAGGCCAGGTTTCTGGTGGGAATTGTATTCTGGTGCGAATTGCATGGGAGTGGGCTCTCTGGGGCCCTGACTGAAGGGGACTACTTAAGGAATTTGCCTAGAAAAGAACTGGCAGGGAGCTGTGTGTACCTGGTGCACTGTCCCGAAGCCGGCCGTGTTGGTCAGTCCGTTTGCTCCTTGGTAGAGCCCGGTGGTGCCTGTAGGAAGAAGGAACAGGGCTGCGTTAGGGTTCTTATTGTCCCAGGGAGACACACGGAGGGGAAGGAGGCAGCACCAGGGTGGGATCTTCGAGATCTTAGGCTGGACAGAACCCGTGATTTTGTTTACCAAAGCTTTCTGACCTTCAATTTCTTCAATCATTGGGGAAAATAAGTAGCATCTATTATGAAGTGTGATGGTCAGAAATAAAGAGTTGTGCATACAACAAGCTCCCTGATGAATTATTTTTAAAAATTATAGTAAAATATACACAATGTAATATTTATCATTGTGACTATTTTAAAGCCCACAGTTCAGTGGCATTAGGTACATTTACACTGCTGCGCAATTGCCACTGGTGTCCATTTCCAGAACTTTCTCATCTTGTAAAACTGGAACTCTGTCCTCATTAAAGAACTCCCTCGGTTCCCGTCCCCTGGCCACGACCATCCTCCTTCCTGGCCGTGTAGATGTGACAAGACCTAGAAACGTCATATAAGTGGACTCATATGGGGTTTGTCTTTTTGTGACCGGCTTATTTCACTTAGCATAATGTCTTTAAGGTTCATTCAGGTTGCGGTATGTTGGAATTTCCTTGCCTTTTAAGGGTAATATTCTCTATTTTGTTTATCCATTCGTGATGGACATTTGGGTCATTTCTACTTATTGGCTACTGAGAATAATTCTTCTCTGAACACGAGCGTATGGATATTTTTTTAAGACCTACTTTCAATTCTTTTGAGTATGTACCCAGAAATGCAATTGATGGGATGTACACAGCAGTTCTGTTTTTGACTTTTTGGAGGACTCTCTTTCTTCCATAGATTGTACCACTTTACATCCCACTGGCAGTGTGCAAGGGTTCCAGTGTCTCCTCATCTTTGCCAGAGTTTATTATTATTTTTAATAGTAGCGATCCTAACTAGTGAAATGGTAATGATTATATTTTGGATCCAATGAAATGACTTCACCTCTCTGAGTATCAGCTGCACCGTCCATGCAACGAGAATGAAAGTGTGGCTCTTACTGTCAGCACTACTAGAAATGCTACTGACCGCGTAGGTGGGTAAATGAATGAGTGGAGGATCATTGAAAATAGGGAAGCCAGGAATGAGCTGAGACACGACAGGAGGCCAGGAGGGGAGCACCCCAGGGGGAGGAGTCTGGGCTTGACAGGCTAGAGAAACAGAAAAGGCAGAGAGGGCTGAAGCTAAGAGAGAAGGGGCAGGCAACAGCGGCAGAGGCCCTGTGAGTGTCAGGCCTCATCTGAACTCTGTGGGGAGAGAGACACACAGACAAGTTAAGTGGCTGCCTGAGGTCACGTGGACAGTGAGAGGGGACAGCTGGGATAGGACCTCAGATGCGCCACCTTAAGTCTGTTCTTGATACGCTTTGTGCTGCCTCTCTTGCTTCTTTTAAAAGCTGATTCTTGGGGTATAACTTATGTACTACAAGACTCCCCATCGTGTCAGTTCAATGATGTTTGCAGTAAACTGGTACCATTGTAAGACTATCTCCATGACCCAGTTTTAGAGCTTTTCTATCACTCCCAGAGACCCCTCCTGCCTGTGTGCAGTCAGGCCCGGTCCCCGGCATTAAGCAGATAGCTGTTGTCCTATTGCTGGTTCTCTAGGAAAATTACTAGCAGCTCATATAAATGGGATCCTACGACAAGTACTTGCTTGTGTCTGACCCTGTTCACTTCTCAGGATGCTTTAGAGGCTCATCCATGGTGCGATATGCATCAGTAGTCCACTTCTTCTTATTCCTCATTGATGTTCCGTGTGTACTTATGTAGTATGTGTATGCAGCGTGTAGCATTCCCCGGTATGCATGTACAACATCCTATTTTTGGCTGCGATGGATAACGCCATGTTGAGCATTTGTACATAAGGACACACACACACATCTTCTTTTCTCTTAGATAGATCCCTAGGAGTAGCGCTAGAAGTCAGGCAGTAAGTGTATGTTTAACTTTGAAAGAAATGGCCATACTGGTTTGCACAGTGGTTGCATCAACTTACATCTCCACAGCAGTGCATGAGAATTCCCGTTCCTCCAGTATTTGATGCTGTCCGTCTCTTTGTTTATAGTTATTTTAGTAGGTATCCAGTGGCATCTCATTTTGGTTTTAAGGACCATTTTTCTAATGACCAATGATGTTGGACACTTTCCATGGGCTTATTAATCATTCATATACTGTCCTTGATGAAACAGTTGTTTAAGACTTTTCCCCAGCTATGTAAAGTGTTGTATACCCACGTCCCAGTTATTTGGGAACCTGGGGCAAGAGGGTTTCTTGAGTCCATGAGTTTGACACCAGCCTGGGTGACACAGTAAGACCCTGCCTTAAAAAAGTCTTTTGCCTATTTTTTATTTTTTATTTTTTGCCCATTTTTAAAGTTACATTTGTTCTCATATTACTGAGTTGTAAAAATTCTTTATATATTATGGATACAAGTTTTTTTATTAGGTATATGACTTGTATATATTAATGCTCAGTCTGTAGCTTGTCTTTTCAGTTTCTAAATGGTGTCTTTTGAAGAGAAAAGTTTTAAGTTCTCAGCTTTTTCTCTTATGGTTCTCTTTCTATAGCATCAGCTTTTACATTTAGTTCTATGATCTAACAAGTTAATCTTTGTATATGTTGTGAGGTTAGGGCCTAAATAATTTTTTCTGCAACTGTATTCATGTTTGTTCTATCACCATTGTAAAAATTCTACTTTCCCCCCATTGAATTACTTGGCACCTTTGCTGAAAGTTAATTGACCACAAATGTTAGGATTTATTTCTGGACTCTATTCTGATTCATCTATCCTATAGCAATTCCATCCTGTCTTGACTACTTTATAGTAAGTAAACTTGGTGCAATTGGTAGCTACTATAGTAAGCTTCAGAGTCAGTTTTGCAATCAGGTGCCTTAGATTCTCCAGCTTTACTCTTTTTCAAGATTGTTGTGGTGTCTGGTTATCCTGCATTTCTATATGCATTTTAGAATAAGCTTGTTTACAGCAACTAAAAGACAACTAGGATTTGGGCTGGGATTGAACTGGACTGACTTACTTATTTTTGGAGGCAGGTCTCACAATGTAGTTCAGGCTGGCCCTGAACTCGCAGTGATCCTCTTGTCTCACCCCTTCGAGTGTTGGGATTGCAGGCGTGCGCCATCATACCCGGCTGGCTCACTTCTTTGACAAGAGGATGCTAGTATAGTCTTTGATGCTGGAAGGTTCGAGCAGGGAGTGATACAACTAGGTGCACACTTCTCGCTACTACTCACTCAGACTAGCTGCTGAGTAGAAAACAGGTGGATGCACAAAGGAACTGTGAGTCACACCAAACACATTGTTTTCAGAGTCCTTGGCTGTATTTTAGGAGGGGCTGGAACAAGCACAATGGATTCCAGGGGTCTTTTATCCTATGGTTGGGACAGGACACCTCCAAGAATGTCCAAGAAGATGGGTCTATCTGGGGCACAGGCTTTCATTGCTTGCTTTGTACCTGCACCTCCCAAAGACAGAACATCAGCTCTGCCCACAGAGTCTGATTCAAGTTAACCTAGGGTGGGTTGCGGGTATCAGTATTAGAAAATCCAAACATGCTCTGGGAAGCCAGAGTTCAGTTCACAGCAAGAAGTGAGATCCAAGGGCCAGTGCCAAGTCCTTTATGGTCCAAGTGGGGAGACTAAGGCCCAAAGAGGGAATGCAAATGACGCTCAAGTGCTATGGAGTTTCGACAGTGAGGTGGACTCAGGTTGTCTCCTGCTCCTCAGCTAGGTGCCCTTCCAGGGCAGCATGTAAAAGAATGAGCCCTGCAAATGCGCTGGGCCCACCGATCCGTTCCCTCACGCATGCTTCACTATTCATGCACCCATCAGGGATTGCTGAGTGCTTCATGCGGCAAGCACCAAGCAGGCGCATCGTACAGCAAGTCGCCACTTCCTTACGCTAGTTCTGAGGAACGTACGATTCCCGCTCCCGTCTTCTACACAGAGCAGCTGAGCCTTCAGAATGCCACCTGTCCCAGGCCATAGAGCTGGACGGCTAAGAAGCTGGGACTTTTTCTTTTCTAGCAAACAAAATGTGCTGAAGTAGGGAAAAAAATGACTCAAATGACAGATTTCTCAGCAAGAGCCATGGAGGCCGGGAAGAAAAGTGCCATTCCTCAAGAGCGTTCACAGAGCGCCCCCATCCCCTAGTGATTCGACCAGAGACAACACCCTTCACCGGCCAATCAAGGCGTTCTTGAGAAAAGGAAGACTGGGGAGCCTGGCCCTTGCGGGTCCTCCCTAAAAGAATGGGGACAGGGCGTCCTTGAAATAGTAAGGAAATGACTGCTTAAAAAAATCTTCAGGAAGGGGGCTGGGGTTAGAGCTCAGTGGAATAAGTGCTTGCCTGGCAAGCGCAAAGTCCTGAGTTTGATCCCCGGTACTGTAAAAACAAACAAACTTCAGGAAGAAAAGAAAAAGTAAAGACCAGGGCACATAATATCACACAAGATAGCCCCCTCTCTGTGCAGTCATGCCAGCCCCCAGTACACATTTGGGGCATCTGGTTCAGTACTGTACTTTAGTCAGGTCTGTGAAGTATTAATGTGACTTCAAAGTCCAATTTACCAGGTAAACTATATTCCTTTCTTGACTATGTGCTGGGTGCTGGGAAGGAGATAGAGAAGCTTTCAGTAAGTTACTTTCCCAGAGAGCTTGAGGGCAAAATAAGGGGCCTTGCTTGCCCACTGGGAAGGAGAGGTCGGGGGGAGACTTCCTGCGGGAAAGGACACTGCTGCATGAAGAGGACAGAACCAGGCACACGCACAGCTGGGTCTTCTCTCTTGATCTCCACCATCTGCAGTCTAAGCCCAAGGCCCAGGATTTGTCCACACCCTGTGGCATGCTGGGCCACCACTGTCCTCAGTGGCCTGCCTGCCAGACACGCTCAGCAGAAGCCCTAGGCCAGCCTCTTCCACTCAAGGTCACCTGTCTGGTGATCACAACGACTCTACCTTCTGAGGCTCAGGGAGTCACCTGCCCCAGGAAGCCTTCTGGGGTGTGTTTTCCCATCTCTTCTGTGTAAACTCCAATGCTGACCTAGGGCAGGCAGTTTTGGAAATAAGCAGGCTGTGGTCTTGTCTCATGTGTTCTTTCTCTGAAACAGTTTCTTGTTTATTTTCATCTTGTGACCCAGGGCCATCTGGAGGATGAACAGCTGAACAAATGGCAGTGTGAGGGTAGCCACGGTGCCCCTGCAGTGAGAGGTCCATCCCGTGCAGAGCGAACCAGGAAGAGGGGGGCACGAAGCCCCAGATGTCTTGTTGTATAGACTCACCTTGGTTCTGGGACATTAAACACAGACACTTTTGCCTGGTCCAGTGCCCAGTGAGGCTGAGGAGGGAGAACACGGCGTTGGAAACATCCCCTCTTAAGGTGATATTGGAAGGGTCCGCTGGGGGTCTCCCCAGTACCACCTGCTCACCCCTGCTTTCTCATAGCGACAGAATCTCTGCTCTTACACTGGACTTTTGGCTGATTAGAATGAATGCTGCAATTCCCAGCTTCTTCGGGGGCTAACTGTAGTCACCTGATGAGGTGTAAGTTAAGTGGATAGGCACAGATAAATGTGTGTGACTTCTTGGCTGTGCTCTTAAGGAGCAGGGCGGGTCCTCTTCTCTACATGGAACAGGGCCGTCTTGGATCACAGAGTGAGCAACAGATTTAAGGAGCAGGACCCTTGTCTGGTCTGCAGACCAGAAGCACATCATTTTGTAGTGTTAAGCGAGAGACACCTTTCTTTCTTGCTGAAGACCATTGCTATTCTGAGTGTGGCAGCAGAGACTTGCTACCTTTTTGGTAATTGGTTTTCTTGGGTTTTAAGAAAATTGGCTGCCCAATAAAAATTTTTTCAAGTGGACATTCATTCACTCCTTCATTCCAAAACTAATTTTCCGGTGACGTATCCAACACTGCCTTGTGTCAGGCACTGTTCTAGACTAGGGCAGAAGGGAGACAGACAGGATGTAAGTGAGCAAGTACAGAGGGAGTTAAAGTCCTTCCAGACTGTCACAATGTACGGTGGCCACGCACGGCACTGCCACAGTGTGGCCTGCAGAGCAGTACCTGGTCAGCACAAGGAGGGACCAGCCTTCAAGGTGAGAAACGTGGCAATTGAGAGCAGTGCGTGGAGACCTCTAGAGCAATTCCACAGTGACTCTCTCTCTGAATCTGTTAACTCTAATCATAACAAATCAGGCTTGTAATTTACATAAATATCTTCTAAAATTGCATTGCTTCGAAGTTTTTAAAAAAGTTTTCTAAATTTCCTTGCTTCTCAACCTTTTAAAAATTATTTTTAGCAAGGATCCATTTATCCCCCCAACTGTCCTTCCCTCCAGTGAGGATGTACTGAACGTTCCTTCAGGTTCTCTCTGTGTCTACCGTCCATCTATCTAACTATCCACCTATGAATCATCTATCCATCTACCTACCTATCAATCTAAATAGGTAGAGAAGTAGCTTTAGGTTTTTTATTTATTTTGGTGGTGCTGGGAATTGAACCCAGAGCAAATGCTCTACTGCTGAGCTACACCCTCACCCTTCTTTAATTTGACTTTATGATTTCTCGAAGTGCCCAGGCTGGATTCAAATCTGTGATCCTCCCAAGCTGCTGGGGTTACAGGTGTGGCCCACCAGGTCGTGCTATTTGTACTGGCTGCATAAAAAGAGTAGAAGTTTTTGCTCACCCCCAAATCATGGTTTGGTCCTTGGGGAAAATATCTCCCTTACTAAGAACACATACCCTGGTGATTCATTTTTATTGTGTTCTGCACGAAGCGCAGGGAGAAGCCTGGTGTGTCACTATAGCGAGACTGAGAAGTACGAGTGACAGCCCCTTGTGCCGGACACTGGGCTTAGGTGCTTTGTGCATTGGCTCACTAGATGCTGCTGTCTGCCCTTCAAGGTCAGGACTGTGACTCAGTTTATTGAAACTCTGAGTTGGAAAATCCCATTCCTCAGTGGAGAGCGTTGAGCGGAAGCGCAGCCGCTCCTCCACACCCACTCGGTCACTGTCCTCAAAATGAAAAAGGAAAAGACAGAGTTTTTGAGGATGTGAAGAAGTGGAGAGCCTCATAGATTGCTGGTGGGGAGGTGAAAAACCATGGAAAACACGTTGATGAGTCCTTAAAAAATTACTGTGAGAATTGCCACGTGACCCACCCTCTGTGCTTCTAAGTACGCACCCTAGAGACGGGAGAGGAGCCGCACACAGAAACCTGTACACCCTGTTCACACCAGCTCTGGTCACCATGGCCAAGGGGTGGAGCCAGTCCAATGTCCTTGGGTGGATGAGTGAGTAAACAAAATGCGCTACAGGTTTGACATCCCTAAAAAAAAATCTGAGGTTTGTGAACTGCTGCTCTGGAGTCCCAAACTTTGAAGGCCAGCACGATGCCACAAGGGGAAAAATTCCACACCATGAAACTGCACAAACTTACTGAAAACTACCTGTGCTGTGTTCAGGCTCTGTATATGTCCATGAAACATAAAAGAAAGTCACATATGCAAATGTGACAAAATACTGATGCCTGCTAGCAGGGATGAACCTTGAGGAGGAAAACTGGACACCAAAGGCCACACACTGAGTGATTTCCTTTTATGGGAAGTACTCAAGAGTAAGAGAACATGCAGGGACAAAAAGCAGCTGAGGGGTTCTTGGGACTGCAGTGGGTGCTAATCAGGGATGCTGGAGTTTCTTTGGAGGTAAAGAAAATGTCTTAGAATGAGATATCACAAACATCCTGAATTGTACACTTTAAAATGGTTAATTTTAAGTTATGGGCAATTGAACTCATTTAAAAAAAGAATAAAACTGTGTGACTTCCTCCTCATGTTGCCCCATGGCCTATCACAGTCAGGCAGCAAAGGAAAGGCACAGGGGGGCCCAGTCAGGTCAGGCATCTCTTCATCCTCCAGGTCTTGTGCCCTGAGAGAAGCTGGTGTCTGAGTCTCTTGGAATCCTTCAGCCCCACCCCAGGCAGGGGACAGTTCTCTACCCCTGTGGCACCAACCTTTCCTGACTTTTCCTTTCCTCTTGTTGAATTATGCCAGCACTAGCCAGGTGGGCTGGAATCCCTGCACAAGGCCTTCCTGGGTGCTGAGGGACAAGCCAGGCCCAGCATTTCAGGTGGCATGGACTTCTCTGAGGCTACAGAATAGCTGTGCCACGCGGAAGCTGCCTGTCACACACAACAGAGTTGGGATCTTTCAAGCTGTTCTTATTTGAAAAGACCCACCCTCCTGTACTTCAGCTACCAGGAAGAACTTCATGGGGACACAAGGCTGGCACCTCGGAGTGAGCATGCTGACTCTTGTTTTCCCAGTGCCTGGGGGTTATCACAGGAGAGCAGGTGCCGCTGGGACTCATGGGTGACCTCGCTGCAAACCCAGCCCTGGCTGTGCAATCAGAGAGGGTACTTGGGGATGGCCAGTTACATTCTAGACCCCATTTTACATGGTGGAGCAGAAAGTTTAAAAATCTCACCTATAGGACTATATTTAATGGATACTAAATACATCGCGCTCAGGCTGTGCACCCGTGCTGGAAATCCCTCAGCTCCTGTGCTGAGAAAGTGGTCCTCTGGTGGCCTGAGGTGGACAGCATGATGTCCCCACTGCTTCCCCCTCCAGTCAGCCCCCACCACGTGGTCATGCGTGAGAGGTGGCAGGGAAGTCCAGGACCAGGGAAGAAGGCCGGTGGGCCAAGGTAAGGCTTGGATATGTTACTGGCCGGGGACTCTGCCTCCCCGGCAGTGCCGCTGTGCTCACAGAGCCTGAGCTGGGGTGCAGCAGGGCAGGCAGCAGAACGGCAGAAGGAGCCGCCCCCATTCCGGTGGCCCAGAGCATGAGCTGGGGGTCTGGGAGGACCTAAGTGTGCGAGGCGCCCAGCACTGTGGTTCTCTGCTTCTAAATGCCTGAGCCTCTGGGGCCAGATGTGGCTCACCGCAGGTGACCAGCCAGCCACTTGCGCCCCAGGCACCTGGCCGGGTGACTGACCCATGTGGAGCCAGTCTACACCCTCTCGCTTGTTGCTGCAGTGACATCTGACTGCTCTCGCCCTCTCGCTGTCGATCTCAGCATCATGTCAACGGATCATGGCCCAGGGCCTGTCCAGGCACAGATCCCATCGGTGACACAAAGTGGCTTGGTAAGAAATGTAGGGGAGCAGGGTCTTTGAAAGAGGGGCTACAGCACTGGGACAAGGCAAGGGGAAGAGGGGCGTGGGGAGAAAGAATGAACAGGGGTCCAGGCAGAGGGCTTCTAGTCTCCAGGCTCACACAAGGCAGCCCACGAAGTAGCAAGACCCCAAATGAGAAGCAGCTCTGTGATGTCTGAGAAGGCGGCACTCAACACCTCACAGGTCCTGCAGGTGACACGGAGGGAGTTGGTGTGGGCACGGGGTGGACAGCCTTGGTGCTGGGGAGTAACAACAGGGAGTGGCGGGGATTGTGGCAAACTGGGGTGCATGGGCTCTACCTACGGGGGTGGCAGTTTGTGGCAGACACTGCCTGGCTCCCCAGGAGACATTGCCAAGCTCTTCCTGACTTGTTATTGTCTCCCTGCAGAGGATGACAGAGATGGTCTTGCTTTCCCAGCCTCCCTTGCAGCTTTAAAATGGCCATGTTATCTCATTCTGCCTGGGGAGGCTTCTGGGAAAGACTTTTTTTTGTTTCCCTGTACTTTTACTGTCCGTCTCTTCTGCTGACCATGTGAAGATGTAATATCTAGAGATTTATAGCAGCCATCTTGGGGTGTGAAGCCAAGAGCATAAAAGTAGATGTCCTACATGCTGAGGCTGAAGGTGTGAAGGGATAAAAAAAAAACCCTGATCTTTGAAAGTATAACTGAGATGCTAATGAATCCTGGGGTCCAGAATCTTGTTAAATATACAAGAAATGTGTTAGTGGCTTAAGCCAATGTTATTTGTACTTATTACTTGCAGCCCAAATCACTCCTAACTGAAACAATCTTACTCAGCCCCCAGCCAACCTCTGCCATGTAAGAATGTGATTTGATGTAGCTGGAGCTTCTGGTTTTTGAAGAAAAGTCAGAAACCTGGATCTGTGCATGAAACATCCTCATTTTTCAATATAGGCAACAAATACAAATGAATTAGGCAAGAAACAAATGCAAACAAATCCCCCCAAACAAGTGACAAAGATGTATGTGTAGACTGCATGTGGCCTATGGGTTTTCAAATTGTGACCTGGGTCTAGGGAGATAGAACAGTGAAAGGTTCCCGTGCCTCAGTATGGTAAGGACACAGCCACCAAGTGCTCTGGACTCAAAGGAACCTCACAGGTTAATGGAAATGCCGAGAATACTCCTATTTCACTGATCTGATAACTTCTGAGATTCATGGGAATAAATGTACCCCGGGATGGTTAAGGAAGAAATTCATCTGGAGAGGGCCAAATAGCAGAGCTCAAGCGAAGAAAAGCTCCAGGGACACCCAGGTCAAGTTGTGAAACTAACAGGGATCCACAGTCTGTGTGCCAGGAGGGACGCCCCATCTGTACTGCCATGGTGCACTCTTTGGCCGACTTTCCCATTTTAAAGACCCCCGCCCCCTTCTCCTTTGCTCTATAAGCAGGGCCACATGGCCACATCTGTATTTGATCACATCAGCTGCTGTGTGTCACAAAGACCTCATTCACAGGTAGCAGAAAGCATAGTTAACTGGTCATAAAACCACCGGCATTCCTGAGAGCACCACTCCAGATCTGCTGCCCTGTCCCTTGCCTCTGGCACACGGTGGGCATAATGTAGGGTAGGATGGGAAGAGGAGTGGGAAAGGGCAGCAGGGCAGTAGGGCAGGCGGCTGGTGCACATCCAGCCACACCTGATGCCTTGGGGGAGATGTCAAAACTGGTGCCAGGAGAAAAGACGCAAGCTGCAATAGTGAGGCCACTCCAAGCTCATGTAAGACTGACCTGGTTTCAGGCAAGTAGAAGATTAAAATGTTTGGAAGCCCCTGGAGAAGGTGGCATTGGAGTGGAAGCTGGAGGACAGCGGGGAGCCAGACACAGGAAGATGTAGGAATGGAAGATTCCCAAGTAGGAGAAACAGCAAAATGCAGACCAGAGAAGTCCTCAGGCGCTGAATTGCACAGGGCCTGGGTGGGGACAGGGGAGACAGGAAGGGGTTAGGATTTACTTCTGATTTTACCTGGATGCCTTAGAGGGAGGCTTTTAAACATGCAAGGACTCAATCTGATAGGGGAAGCCTGACTGTCTGACCTTACCCAGTGTGGTAGAAACAGATCAAAGGTCACAGTGGATCCAAGACAAATATTCTTCCTGCTACAGAAACAAATAAAGCATGTGATCTAGCCTGCAGCAATCAGTGCATCACAATCTTCTGATACAGTAACCTCCTTGGGGTGTGCACCACAGCCAGTAGGTCCAATGAAAGGGAATCTCAAGATGGTGGAGAGGGTGGAGCTGCTGCAGCCACTTGGCCACCATGAGGGAAGAGTGTGTCAGAGAACAGCTGAACCACACATTCCCGCTACTCTGAAAGAGAGAGAAGGAGAGAGAGACAAGGAGATGCGGAGAGACAGAGACAGACAGAGACGGAGGGACAGAGAGACAAAAAGAGAGAGAATCTTGCTGACACGTTTGACTCCGAACCCATCTATGTCTGAAGCTCACAACATTGGCATTTTCAGCTTCAGCTGGGTCATATTTTCTTTGTGTGGTAGAACCCTAAGAGAATAGGAATGCCTAGGGAACCGCCAGAGGGAGATGGGAACTAGGAAGCTGCGGGTACTGACTGCAGCCTGCGTCACAGAGAGAACCCCAGCAGGGCACCGTGGGCTCCAGCGGCACTTGGCCCATACGCAGCCATTGTGCTCTGGGTGAAGCAGCTGGGTGCTCTTGGTTCTGTCTCCAGGGCTGGAAGCAGCACGTTTCCCCAGTGTACCCGTTTGTGGCCAGTGCCTATGGACGTGGCACAGATGCCCCTGGGCTCTGGGTCACCCAGGGACCCCTGGAGTCTGGGTTAGGTCTGATTGTGATGCCTGCAGCACTGCATTTCCTTGCAGTCACCATGAAGCCCTTCCTGGGAAGAAATTCTCAGCCTGCACCCTCTGTGGGGACCCCTGGGCACCAGAAGACCTAATCTTTGTGTAAAGCAGAGGCATGGCTGTGGCCTGGGGACAGAGGTGTGTCCAGCGTGTCCAAGCCTTGCCATCTCAGAAGGAAGGTGCCATGCTACGCCTCACAAAGCCAACAGGACTCAGAATCACAGCAGTGGCTTCCTGTCTCCCCCTCTCTTGCCTTGCTGTAATTTCATTTAGAAACAGCATCTGGGAAGAACCCTTGGGCTGGGAGTGGGGTGGGGCTGATGATGGAAAGTAGGTTGAAAGGCTGTATTACACCCACACGGACAGTGTCCCCTTTGTGCCCTCTGCAGCCCAGACCAAGTGCTGGGGACATGGTGAGGCCACCGTGACCAAGTCCTTCCCAGCGGATGGCTGGAGATGTTTCATGTCTTGTCCTTGTACTGTAAATGAGGACACAAGGAACAGGAGCCCTAAGATGACCTGTGTTGTCATCTGGGGGCCCTGTGGTAGGCAGGGAATCTGCTCACAGGCTCCGTAGCGGGGGGTCAGGCAACAACCCAATGGATCCTTATACCAGGCAATATGCCAAATCCTTGGCATGGTTATCCTGGTTTGTCCTCTGCTCAACATGGAAAACAGAGGGCAGGGTGAGTGATTCTCTCTCTCTCTCTCTCTCTTTTGTCTTTTTGACACAGGGTCTCACTATGCAGTTCAGGCTGGCCTTGAGCTCACTTTGTAGCCCAGGCTGGTCTCAGACTTGCAATGATCCTCCTGCCTCAGCCTCCCGAGTGTGGGGATTACAGGTGTACACCACCACACCTGGAGAAGGGAGTGATTTTCTTTCAGTCACTTCACTTGTGCTTCCTGAGCACATCCTGTGCACCTGCCCACAGCACTAGGGACACAGCAATGGGCAACACGAAAACTGCCATTCCACAGAGTGGATGTCCTAACAGTGGGAGGAACTAAAGGTTTGTGAGGGGTCAGAGGGTGGTCAGGTGGGGAGGGAGCTGGAACTCAGGGTGTGCACTGGGGAACCTAGGGTATGATGGGTGATAGAAACCGAGAGCCCCACACGGAACTAGACCAGACCTTCTGACACGAGAGAAATCTTTATTGGGGGAGGGACAGAGTAGCAGGCTACCTAGCGGACCAAGGTAGCCCCGAGCAGAGGAAAGCATGGGCCTTTAAGCTCTTTTTTCTGGCGGGGGTGGCGTGGGGTGAGGAGATGTCCCTGAGCCAGAACAGGCCGAGCCCTGAGCGGCCGGGTGGGCGTCCAGGCCAGAAGCCTGAACGGCAGGAGTTGCCCAGGTCAGAATGACCCAAGCAGGTGAACTGCCAGAGTGAATGAGGGCGGGGATAGCTTTTGTGGCCGAGGGGAACTGAAGTGGAACAGGTAAGGGAAGGAGAGAAATATTGAGAGTTAAAGTTTTCCCACAAGGGGGGTGAGGCTGGCTGCCTTGTGACTTATCAGTGGGGTGTCAGGAAGGCTTTGGGGGGTGAGAGAAGTGAGTGAAGACTGAACTGTGAGTTGTGAGGGGTGGAACTGGGGTCTAAGCCCGGGACTGTCTGCCTCCAGGCCTGGGCCTCTCACCTCTTTCTCCCACCTCCAACCTGCTATTATTTCCCTCTCCTGGAAGGGTCAGGAAGACTTTCATCAGGGGTGTGAACCGCCCTAGCAGGAAACTCCTCTCCTTCATCTTGCCAATGCACCCTTGCTGTTGTACAGGCTGCCTGGGGCTCTGATTCCTTGACAGCAGATAGCTGAGGGGCCGTGGTTGGTTTTGGTGGCACTTGGAGAGGCCAGCCACGTGTCTGTGGATGCACTGCAGTGGCAAAGCCTTGCAGAATGCACGTGTGTATTGCCCTGCCAGCCTGAGCTCAGAAAGTCTGGCAGAAGCCAGAACCTGTCTTTGCCTGGGGCAGACAGAGGCCAACATCTGGTTAGTGACAGGGTGGCTGACCAAAAAGCCACGTTCCAGTCTCTGGTCTAAAGTTTCCTGGCAGTAAAGACAACCTTCTCAAAATTGATACTTTTTCAAAGGGAGAGGTCAAGGGCCCTCCAGAAGGACCTCCCATAGCCACCCTCCGAGCAGCCTCGTAAAAGGCTGTCATGCACAGGTAGCTGGCAGGCGCCGCCTGCTCTCCCTGCCTGCAACTCCTCTCCTACAAAGCTGTTGGTTTCCAGTGTTTCCCATTAGGAATAAAGTTCCTTCCGCAGCCCTGTAAATTCCAAGTGGTCCATCTAATGCACCCCAGGAGGATGTGGAACTCACTTATGCAGAAGCCACGGCCCCCTTAAGATGTCTCCCACTTCCAGATCAAAGCCTTGTGTCTTGGGTCCTAACACCCATAATTCACTCCTTGCCCTAAAACCTCGTGTTGCTTTTAAATGTTTGATGGTCTGAGCAGCTGCGGACTTCAGCTTTCATCTCTGTTGGATTTATTTCCCCTTCTTTGGTCATCTCTTCCCATTGTTATCAGCTAAATTATTTCCCAAATCCTGATCTTGCGTGTTGCTCCTTCCCACTCCTGCCCATGTTAGTATTTTTAAGCCTTCTCACAACCAGAAGGGTCTTTATGATTACTATGCATTTTGTAGGTACCAGGCCAGCTCCAGGGATATACAGGGCCTGTGGACACATCCTAGTGGATAGTTTGTGGTCAACTTACATTTTACCATCTCTCTCTACAGGAAAAGTGTTTAAACAGGGCGTGGCTGAGACTCTACCATCAAGGCTGGTGGCGCCAGTGATGAGCTCTCAGCATCTCACAGCCCCTGGCACAAAGCACTCACTGGTCGCGACTTTGCCTGTAGTGTTCTTGCCAACAGGGAGCATGTACAACCTCAGGCGAACCACGAGGAAACACCAGACAGGCCCAAACGAAGGCACAGTGTGCAGAATACCTGAGCAGCACTTATCAGAGGTGTCACCATGACAGACAAAGGAGACCAAGGAGGGGGCTGTCACAGGTGCAGACTAGAGAGGGCTGCAGAGTGGGACCCTCAACGACCCCCAGCCAGCAAGCGGACATCTGTGGGAAAGCTGGTGAAAGCCAGGTGGAGCCTGGCATTTATTAAGAGCCTTGTGCCCACCTCCGTTTGGGCGCTATAGGGTGTTTCCATTAGGGGAAGCTGAGTGGAGGGCGTGCCCGAGCTCTCTGTGCCCTCTTTGCAAATCTTCTGTGTTTCTAAACTTACTTTAAAATAAAAAGTTACAAGGAACGTAAGAGATGCTGATCGGCAGAGTCTCCATGTGCTGCCTGCAGGACCCTGTATGACCCTGTGCAACGTACTTAACCCCTCGGGGCCCCCATCCTTCCATCTGCAAAGTGGATACTGAAAAATGCCCCCATTTTGTAAGGTCACTTGTGAGAATCGGATGAATTAATCCTGGGAGGAGGCAGAGAGCTGTAGCTGGCACTCAGAAACGCTGGAGGTGACACCTGCTGTCCAGCCACTCGGGGCCCTCTGTCAGCGTCCTGACTGGTACATTTCCTGACATCTCCCAGAGAACTGATACATCATAGCTTCCGAACTGATCAAGTTCAGTGATTTCACACACACACAGCCAGGTTTGGGGCTTCTCTCTGAGGCGAACAGGGGGAGGTGCTCTGGCACACTGCTGTATTTCCCATGCCCCCCGCCAGCCAGCACTGAGCAGCGCTCTTTGCAATGCAGGCTGCATCCTCCGAGAAGCCACACTGCCAACCTCCCTGCCACCTCCGGCACTGAGGAGGAATGCTGTCACCCCCGGCCTGGGGAGAAAGCACAGCTGTGTGTGTCTATGGAGGGCTAAACACCACCCGCTCCTGAGGTGTCTGGGTCCTAATCCTTGGAATTCGAGGCTGTGTTATTTTACTGCCAAGGGCGCCTTTGCAGGTGGGACTCGGGTCAGCACACCCAGGGGCGCTGAGCCCAGATCACCTGAGGCCACTGGCGTCTCAGAGTCTCAGTGAGCTAGAGGAAGAAGGGCCAGAAAGAGAAGAGAGGGCGGGAGCAGAGGCGGGAGCCTGGCAGTCTGAAGATGGAGGAAGAGACAT
Organism: Dinomys branickii; assembly: GCA_004027595.1. NCBI lineage: Eukaryota > Metazoa > Chordata > Mammalia > Rodentia > Dinomyidae > Dinomys > Dinomys branickii. Next base: position 26,260 of record PVLD010011358.1, read on the forward strand.
GAACCAGTGGTTCTCCTGGCCCTGCCGGGACCCTGGTTTTACAATTCTGACCTCTGGAACCATCAAGTGAGACATCTGTGTTGTCCTAAGCCACTGAATTTGAGGAAATTTTCTGAAGTGAGGCTCCCGGCTGGACACAGCTGCTGTCCCCCAAGGCTCATATGGCAAAGGTGCGATGCCCCAGGTGGCCCCCTGGGAAGGACAGACCTCTGAGAAGTGGGGCTTCATGGGAGGTCTGTGGGCTACTGGGGAGGAGCCCTCAGGATGGGCTGGCGGACTCCAGTCCCTCAGTTTCTCTCTGCTTCCTCACTCAAGATATTGATGGGATCCCTGAGCTTGGACCAGAACTTCCAGGCCAGGGAGTCAAAAGAACCCTTTTTCTTCACAAGCTGATTGCTCCAGATATTTTGTTGTAGTAACATGAAGGTGACTAACATAAGCACTAATAGGACAGTACACTTCCCAAGTCTCTAACTAAAATAAGAGACACGAAAGTAAGGCAGGGGCCAGCCAAGTTTTCTTGGGCTCAGCTCCCTTTCCTCACTGTGTGTCTGGGGTCTCAGCCTACTGTCCGGCCTCCATACACGCCCAGGCACGTGTGGCATCAAAGTAACTGGAATCACCCCAGCACGACGCGTGGGCAATAGACACAGTCCCTGCTCTTTAGGGTCCTACCGTGTGAGTGGGGATTTAGTACAGCACTTAAGTTAAGAGAGGAGAGAGACCACCCTTTGAGAAATGTACAAAATACGTTTTAGAACACGGACAAGGCACACAATGTTATGAGTATTGTCTTCATAATAACCCCAGGGCAGTAGATAACTTCACTCTGACTATTCTAGAAATGAGGAAATTGAAGATCAGAGAGGTTAAGAAATACGTTTAGGGCGGCACAGCTGGAAAGCGCTCAGTTAGCCCCATTCAGAGAGCCTCAGCTTGTTCCTTTCCCATTCTCTCCCAGTCCTCCTTCCTCTGGCTGGACAGGGATGTGGTGTGAGCCATCCTGCATTGCCTTCAAATTCACGGCTGGACCCCAAGCCCAACAAGATGAGCTTTGAGGAGGTGCCTAGTGCATGCAGGAGCAGCTCCCACAGACAGGGTTGGTCGCCCTGGGGAAGAGGCCCAGAAGTCTCCCTCCTGCTTCTGCCGTGTGTGGATGCAATGAGCACAGATGGCTTCAGGGCAGGAAGCAGCCCGGCCTGGCCCCAGCCCATTGGCACCTGACCTAGGGCATCCTTAACTCCAGAACGAGGAGGAGCAGGTTTCTGAGGTCCACGGGCTGTTTTAGAGGCCGCACAATTGAGATCCAGAGTCACCTGGACAGGTAAGAGCGGAGGGATGGGGGTTTCCGGGTCTGTAGTCCCCAGCTGTCACGCAGGAGGGAAACTGCTGTGCCTGTGAGCTGCTGTGGACTTTGGTCTTTGTGACAGCAGGGTAGGTGCTCTGATACCATCTCAATCCTCATATACCACTGATCCTGAATAAGCCCTCAGCCAGGCTCCGCCCATGTGTGGCCAAAGTACAAAAAGAAGCAGGAACACAGATGGTGGCCCCCACAGTCAGATTCCTCCTGGAATCCTTGGTATTACTGCTTCAGGGCTTCTGGGGATGGAGGAGGGGTGCTGAGATGAGCTGGGCAGGGCTGCTCCTGAGCACAGTCACCTGATAGCGCCTCTGGCCTGGTGTTCTGGCCTGCTGCCCCTGGCAGGGAGCACACTCCTCTCCTAGGAGCTACACTACCTTGTGGTGCTTGGGTCGCTGGCACAGGGCAGCAATGCTGTGCTGGGATGTCTTGGCCAGCCCTGGCAAGCGGGCAGTTTCTGCCACCTTTCTTCTGCAATCGCGTGCCGTGCTGTATTCATCACTTTCCTGTTACTGGGACGAATGCCTGATTCTCACAACCTAGAGGAGAGATTTCTTTGGCTCAGGGTTTCAGAGGGTCACTCCATGGTCAGCTGGTGCCAAGGCAGGAACAGCACGGTGGAAGGGCAATCACGGCAGCCAGGAAGCCGAGAGGAAGGGAGGACCCGGGGATAAGGACACATCTTCGCAGGCACCCCCACCTCCAGTGACCCGCCCTTTCTGTTTAGGCTCTGCTCCTCACAGCATCTTCATCCACCCATTAATCCAACAATGCACTAATCCACTGAGGAGCACAGTGCCCCCAGGATCCAAAGAGCCCCACTTCTCAGCACAGTAGCCTCTGGGGACATTTGAGATCATGCTAGAGGGAGCTGGCCAGATCCCTGGAGGCAGACTGTGTGTGGGGACTGGAGGGGGCCTTGCTGCCCATCTGAATGGAGCGCAGCTGTGGAGTGGTGGGCCCTAAGGAAGAGAGGACCTGCCATCCGCAGGGCCTGAGCCAGCCGGGAAATCGAAAGAATACACCACTGTTTTAAGCCACTACGTTTTTGAGGCCGCTTGTTACAAAGTGATAACCAACCTGACGTGGGAGCTGTTGGTTTCCTGGGCCCCGCGGACTGGGCTCCTCAAAGCCTTAGTCCTCTCTCTTCACAGCAATGAGCACAACTGCAGGGGGTTTCCTGGTCTGTGGTGCATGAGCCCCTCGCCCTATCTGGTGACAAGGAGCAGGGTGTCTAGGCGGAAGGAGTGTGGCCCTGGGACCTTCGCAGGCCTGGACTGGGAATCAGGCTCTGCCTCTCTCTGGGTGAGTGGCCTCAAGCAAGTCGCTCTGCCTCTGAGATGAACCTGCTCCCTTACCCAATGGGAGACGCACTGCTATCTTGGGCTCAGAGGAAGGGAGGGTGAGCTGCGAAGCACTTGCGGATCCTCCATAAACCAAGGGGGAAGGGAGCAACCAGAGAAGCAGATGTTGAGCGACCCAGCTGCTTGGGGCCACACTCTTGGTGACCTGGGCCAGCAGCTGGATTGGAAGGTGGCCCCCACCCTTGAACCCACTTTATTCTCTGGCCACAGCGTTTGTCACCCTCCACTACAACACCCTTCCCCATCCTAGGAAGAGTGGCTTGGGTCTGTCTGTTCCACCAAGAAGATTCAGTTTGGTCCATTTTGTCCGTGGCATTTTGGGGGGGGCGCAGAACAATTCCTGGCCCACGGTGGGTGTCCTTGGTCATGGGACACCTGTGGCCCTTGTGGAGGTGAGGATGCGAGTGGCTAGGAGGCAGTCCAGGGTGTCAGCACCGACTTAGACACGCAGGGTCCCCTGGCGATGTGTCAGCTCAGCCCAGTTCTACGCCTCAACATCCTCTACGCGCAGATTTTAGCCAACTTCATGGGGAGCTGCAAACCTCAGCATGCTGAACTCTTCCTGCTGACAAAGGCAGAATAGAGACGGCCTTCACTGTGCTCCCTCCACACAGGGGGCTGGCGACCACAACAAGGAGGAGGACACAGGAACTCGAATTCAGAGCGTGTTAGGTGCCAGGAGCATCGCTGTGAGCTGAACTGTATGAACGCATTTGGGCCTGAGAGCAGGTCTAGGAAGTGGGTATTATAACGCACCCATTTTGCAGATGGGACCATTCTGGAGCAGAGGGCTCCAAGGCCAGCTGGCTAGAAAGAGATGGGAAGGAAAGGCTACGTCATCCAGGTCAGGCAGGGTGGGGAAATGCACTCGTGCTGTGGGGCGGCTGCGGGCAGGACACTCCACAGCCAGGGGCAGCGGGGAAGAGGTCGGCCGGCGCCAGGCCACTCCTAGTCCCCGCTGCGGCTGGAGGGCGCCGGACACGCTGCTCCTAGCCTGCTGTTTGTCTCCCCGCTTTCAAGCCTCCTCTCTCCAAGGCCCCTGCCTGTGCCTCCTGTCGAGCTTAAATACACATCTGCACTGTGATGAACTCTCCTTCCCCTGGAACGGGCCTGCCAGGAAAAACAAAAGTGGCCTCAACACACAGCCGTTCACAGAGAAGCCCTTTTATGGAAAAATGCAACCTCCCTACTCTTGGGCACTGGGCTCGGTGAGGAGGATGAACATTGTTTTTATCACGGCTCTGGAATGGGTCTGAGCCATTAACCCTCCTCACCCTCCTGCCCTCATTTCCTTCTTTAAGCATTTATAGTTGCTTACCCAATATTCATTTCCTCTTCACTAAAGAGAATCCACCTGGGGTGGCCATGCAGCAGGTAAAAATAATCACTTCTCTATTTGCTCTTGCTGACTGGGATGGTCATATGACACAAACACAAGCCAACCAAACAAACCTGAATGTTTTAGCTTTCCTGATCGTGACGCTGTTGCTTCTTGCTTTCTTCTTCTGCCTGCCTGGAATGTGGAGGTGATGGCTAGAAGTGAAGCAACTGTTTTGTGACGATGAGGTGACAAGAATTAGGATGAAAGCTCAAGGCTAAGTATAGCAGGGGGTCAGACAAACGGAAGGAGGGAAGCGGGGATAATAGGTTTTCTGCTGCATGAAGCTGCATGAGCTTGAATGGGTAATGTGTGCCAGATGCTGTGGCCTGTATCAGAAAAGGGATGGTTCTTGCCATCTGGAAGCTCAAACACAGCCTGACTCTTGTACTTTACAAGCGAGGAAACTGGAGATCAGAGACTGCACGATCAAGGTCACATATGATTTGTAACAGAGACAGGATTAGAACCCAGGATTGTGTCCTATGTCTAGTTTTGTTCTTTACACCGGTCCCGAGCTGCCCGAGTGGGACAGAGGTCCTGAGCAGTGACACAGAAGATAATTTAGGATGGCCCCCTTTTTCATTCTCATTCAGTTTTCGCATATGTAGCGTGGCTCGGAGGCTTGTATGCTGGAGCTCAACCAGTTGGACCCCGAATCCTGGCTTTTCTCTGCTCCCTGAGCCTCTGTTTCCTCTGTACAGTGGAGGCGGTACAGATTTCTCCCTCATAATAGCTGTGAGCACCCAGTGAGGAGCACCTGGGACACAGTGAGTACTGAGTATTAATTACTACTCTCTGATGCTCACTGAGCTCTTTGTAGCTAACAGAAAACAGGTTTCAGGTCAGGAGCCTTGGCTAGAATTTAACAATGCTGATTTACTTTTGGTGAATTCTTATCCTCCCAGGTATTGCAAACAATACTGGCTTTCTAGCACAGGTAGTACCCTAAATTTATCTATTAAAATGAATTTCTTTTTAAGCCAAAACAAGTCTGTAAACTTAAAAAAAAAATCCAATAGTAAATAGTCCAGGGGGTCCTTTGAAGTGACAAAGTTGTGAATAACGTATTTGAGTGCCTGAAGTTTGGGAGATGCTCATTAGACCAAAGGAAAAAATTCTGACACCTTGAACTCCTATACCCTACCATGGCAGACATCACTAAGGGATCCCTGAGCACCTTCCCACAAGGCCTTGGTGTTCACAGAATGAATTCACCAGTAGCTTTCTGGATTGGTCCAGTTCTTTCTGACAGAATCCGGAAGCTCACTGCAACCCACTGAAAGCAAGAACAGACAAGTGGGGTGCTGGTGGTGGCTGAAGGTTCTGTGTCCTGGCTGGCTGAGGGCTGTGTCTTTGCACTTGTATAGAAAGCGTCCAGTGTCCACGTGGTCCAGGCATGTGCAGGTGGTCCTTGGAAAAAGGACACCAAGAACCAGGCACAGGGCTAATTCTGGAGGAGGCTGGTTACTGCGGGACAGTGGCGGCAGGATGTACCTGCTACCTGTGTGCCAGGTGTATGACCCGCAACTCAAAACCTGCATGTAAGGAAATGATCCAGGAAGGGGCAGATCCCCTGAAGATCGGAGAATATTAACTCCCAGGTGGAGGTGATGTCTGAGTCTTTCTGCCCCCCAGGCCCTGATGTCAGCCACCTGCTGGGGGCCTCAAGGCTGGAGGATGGTTGGTGCCTCCAGCCAGGCCGGGCTCCTTCCAGGCACAGCCTCCCTGAGTGCTTCCAGCCCCCTGTAGCTCGGGGCACACAGCTGGGGGAGATCAGATGCTGTATCTCAGGGTGACAGGTTTTTAACCCCTGCCCTAACACTGCCATTCCAAGTGACGGTTCAACAGAGTGATAACAGCACCAACTTCCAGGCAGAAGGCTTGGCTCAGACCGAAGCAACAGCACGTCCTTGCTGTGTGACCCCAGCCCCACTGATGGCGCTGCTGTGATTAGAGAAGCAGTTGCTGCCGTACAGCTGTGACTTTTCTTGCACGGCGGGGTGGATAACAACAGGAATGATGACGCGGAGATGGCTGTGTACTCACAGCGTCCGTGAGTTCTCTCCAATCCTCAGGCCTGCTCTGCAAGGCACATGACTGTCCCTTTCCTACGTATGAGGAAACTGAGGCTCAAGCTGTGGAAGGAACTGCCTGGGGTCCATTCAGGCAGGGCTCTGTTCCATGTGGACCATTCTCAGACCATGCTGGGTCCCCTACTTGTGGGACATAATGGGAGACCTGCTGGTGGCCCTGGGATGAGAGAGCAGATGAACCTCTGAAGAGAGGTGCTCCCATGCTGGACACAGCAAACACATATGGGCACTGTTGGTTCACGGCTAAGTGTCGCGCCTCTGTATTTCTTCATGAAATACTGTCCCATTTCAGAGGTGAAAAGCCGGGGTGCAGAGACCCCAAACAACTTGTCAGGGCACGCAGCTAGCAGCAAAATCAGGGCCCGAGCCCAGGCAGCCGGGCTCCAGTACCTGTGCCCCTGATATCTCCAAGATGCCCTGCGGCAGAGCTAGGAAGAAGAGGTGGGACATGCAGGCTCTATAGGGGGCAGCGTGGGCAGGGGCTGTTGATGTGGCTTCCATCTGTGGACATCCACCTCAGGGGAAGGAAGGCACTTCCTGTGAGGGGCAGACCGGAAGTATTTACTGCGTCCATCACTGGCTCTGGGTGCAGCTTCTCTGTTCTGCCTTTGCTGTGTGCGGCAAGCCAGGGATAACCCGGAAATGAGAACAAAGGGCTGTGTGCCAACAAAACTTTATTTGTATACTGAAATTTGAATTTCCCATCATCTTCATATGTTGTGAAATATTATTCTTCTTTTGATTTTTTGTTTCTCCTCAATCTTCTGAAAATGTAAAAGCCATTCTTGGCACCTGGGTGGTGTGAAAACAGGCAAGAGTCAGGCCAGGGGCGGCTTCACCTGTCCAGGGCGAAGACAGAGACGAACTGTGCAGAGGGGCTCCTTTTTCACAGCTGCTCTGAGAAAATCGCCACCATCTTTCTTGTTGCTAGAAGTTCCTATTTTCTTGAGAAAAAAAAATCCATCCCAGAGACTAATACTGCATAATTTCCTTGCATGAGTAGCTGGAGCAGCCAGAATCTTATAGCAGTTCAACACACGGTTTCAGTTTCACAAGAGGAAAAGTTCCAGAGACCAGCTGCACAGCAATGTGCACATTCTAGACATTATCATACTGTGATTCAAAACGGCTAAGATGGTAGTTTTGTGTCACACGCTTCTTGACACAGTGAAGCCGTGTGCACACATGGTGCACACGCACTCACACACGCTCTCAGGGTTCTTTTGCAGATCTTCCCCAGAGCCTCCATGTGCAAAGAACAGTAGCTGCTTTGTCCCCTTTAAGTGTGTGACCCCAGTGCGGTTGAGGACAGAGGAGGCCCTTTTTACCCTCACCTTTAAGCCCCCTATCTTGGGCCGCAGGAGCCCCAGCCCAGGTCCAGGGGGGTCGCTTCCTCTGCTCCCCTCCCTGCTCCCTTTGTCCTTGGCCTGCCGCAGTCACCTCCTCACTGGTCTCCCTGCATGCAGCCCTCGCCCCCCCGAGTACCTTTGCCACATGCAGACCCCATGAGAGCCCGTGGAGGGACGGACTGCGTCCCCAAACTTGTGTCCACTCAGGACATCAAAGGTGACCTTATTTCGAAATAGGGTCTTCGCAGATGTGATCAAGGTAAAGATGGGGATGAGATCTTAGTGGATTAGTGTGGGTCACAAATCCACGAGCGTGTCCTCACAGGAGAGAGACAGGACGCAGGGACACAGAGGCGCAAAGCAAGGAAACAGAGGCTGGGGCTGGGGTGGTGCACCCACAGCTGAGAGCTCCAGCCCACCAGCAAGGACAGGATGGCACCTCCTCCACAGCCTCTGCAGGGCACTGGGCCCCGACACCTATGCTCCAGATTCCTGGCCCCCACAGTGTGAGAGAATGAACTGTCAGCGTTCTAAACCACTTCGTTGGAGCAGCAGACCCACCCAACCCCCTTCCGTGCTCTTCTCTTGGAGGCAAAGCCCAGTCCTCACTGGCCCTTCACTGGCCTTGTCCCTTCCCTTCTGACACGACCCACCTTCTCCTCTCCAGCCACAGTGGTCTCCTCACTCCTCCTCAGACCCTGGTGCACTGCTGCCTTCGCAGGTGCCATTCCTGGTCTCAGATGCCCTTCCACGCAGCATCTCTGAACCTGGTGCACACAGGATGCTGTTTGTGCAGCGTGGTTGGTAGAACCCTTACTCTACACAACACATGCAGCCCCAACGCCTGACACCGGGGGACACATCTGGGCACGTGGCAGAGGGCAGTCAGGTTGCAGATGGAGCTAAGGGTGCTGACCAGTTGATCGGGTCTAGGAGGTCTAGTGCAGTCATAGGGAGCCTGAGGGTGGGAGACCAACAGTAGAAGATCAAAGTGCCCTAGTGTGAGTGAGGCTACCCCCACTGTTGTGGGCCCTGAGGATGGGGGGTGGGGCTTAAAGCCAAGGGGTACAGGTGGCACCGCCCTGCTGACACCTTGATCTTAGCCCAGGCAGGCTGTGTCCCACTTCTGACATTCAGAACTATCAGATGGCAAATTTGTGCTGCATTAAGTCACTTTGCAAATCAAGTCATGTGTGACAGCAGGCCTTGGTAACTGACGCACCAATAATGCGCTCATGGCTGGCTGTGGTGCACACCTGTAATGCCGGCACTGTGGGGAGCTGGGGCAGGGGATAAAGTGTTCAGGCCCAGCTCGGACAACTTCTCTACACTGTGTCTCAAAATGAAAGTTATAAAGGGGCTGGGGATGTAGCTCAGCAGGACAGACCTGGGTCTCATTCCCAGTACTACAGAAACTTGTGGTGCACACGTGATCCTAGCACTCAGGAGGCTGAGGCGGGAGGATCACAACTTGGGCTATTGAGTTCAAGGGAAGCCTGAACTACATAGCAAGACCCTGTCTCAAAAAACCAAAACCAACCCACAAAAAACCAACCAAATAGAAAACACAGTCATGCATGAGGGGCTGCCTCTAGCCCAGCTCTGTTGTGGACATGCACTGAATTTGATGGTTTCAATGACCTGTGGGTGGGACAGGGGCTCCTACCCTGCATCTTACAGATGTCAAAACTGAGACTCAGAAAAGTACACCTGCTTGCGCATCACATGACCAATACACGGCAGAGTGGGAGGGAGGGCGGCAGTCTGGGCTCAGAGATGACGTGTTGGACTCTGCACTTGGTTGTACAGATCTCATGAGGGCTCCTGTGCCCCAGTGAGGAATGATTAAAGGCAAGAACGTCTGATTCAGGCTGCCTGGAGGAGGCTCCTGCTCAGCGCCCAGCCAGGCCACACTGAAGCCTGAGACCAAAGGCAAAGTACACACTCCTTTAAGTGTTTACCCAACACCCTCCCACTTGAACCAGGTGGGAAAAGTTACGAGAAACTCTATAGTCAGAAAGCATGACTGCGCATCAAGTTCTGTGTGCCAAGCCTGTGTGCACACCTCCCTGGGCCTCCTGGCAGAGCTGCACTGGCCTTGTGTCCTGCAGCTGCCGGCTGATAGGAAATGACATTTCCCGTCATACAACAACACAGGATCATAAGACAAACACCACCAGTCTGTCCTCCCCAAAACCTGTGAGCCTTTGCTCATCAGAGAGTATCTGCATTAACTTTGACTGTTTTAAATGGTGCATTACAACATTGACCATGGTCACTAGAGCTTTTTGGCACCTTCTCCCAATCCACGCCCCACCCTCTCTTTGTGATCTTGGGTATTAAACCCAGGAGCTTCACAGTGAACTACATCCCCAACCCTTTTTAACATTTTATATTCTGAGACAAAATCTTTGCTAAGTTGCGTGGTATTAAACTTGGAATCCTTCTGCCTCAGCCTCCCAGAATGCTGGGATTACAAGTGTGCACCACCATGGTTGGCTGGTACTTATCTTTTGCACCTGGACCAGGGCTCTGTTTGCCTTATCCTTATCCTGGCCCCTACCTGCCTGCTTTGTGACGTCCTTCTTAGGGGCCTTAGTTTTATCATCTGTCAAATGGCAATGACTGGTCATAGTCACTGAAGTGAGGACCAAAAGCTCAGGTCTCCTGGAAACGACCAGTCAGTGCTGATTTTTTTCTTTGATTGCTCAGCACCTGCCACTAAACTGGCCTCCATTCCCAGGGGCCACGGTGAGGCTGGTGATCACTAAATATTTGCTGAGCACACGCTGAATGTGAGGGCACACTATTCAGCATCACTGCCTGGGGCTCTGGACTCCATTAAAGACAGGAGAACAGAGAGGCCCACTCTGCAGAGATGTCTATTATGAATTTTGTTCCCCTGGGGGAGGTGGTGGCGGGTGGTGGAGGACAGAAGGGGCTGGTTTTAAAACAATAAAGTCAATTTGGTACGGTCTGCTTCGGTGTTTTGAGATCTTTGAAAGAGATATTGTGTGGCTTCGGGAGGGGGTAGCTGGGAAGGGGGGGTTCTATTTATACCGTAAAGAGGGAGCCCTGACCTTTCCTGGCGGCGGCCTCTCGCTGCTGAACTTGCCGGGGTCTGGACCGCCTGTGCTGCCAGTCTTAGACTGAAACTAATGCAAGCCAGCTGAGCACCAGGGCCTCCGCTGACCTCTCCCGCTTGGGTGGTTTCAATTTTTGCTAAGCCAAGCCATGTCAGGGACAGAGCACAGCTCTTGGGTCCAATCCTTTTGCTGCTTAGTCAGGGACCCCGGCTGGGTGATGCTCGGGGTTGACTTGTGTCCTCTAGAAAGATGGGTTCAACTCCTGACCTCTGGTACCTGCAAACATGACCTTATTAGAAAACGAGGTCTTTGCAGATGTAATGAAGTTAAGGTGAGGTCAGAGTACATTCAGAGGTCCTCATAAGAAAAGAGAAATTTGGGCACCAGCGCGCAGAGAGGCTACCACAGGGATAATGGAACCAGAGACCGGAGCGAGTGAGCACTGGTAGCCTAGGAGTGTCAAGGCTTGCTGGGCTCCACAGCGGCCAGGAGAGGCATGGGACAGGCTCTCCCTCAGAGGACACCTTGATTTCGGATCCTCAGCCTCCAGGACTGCGAGATGGGAGACTTACATTTCTTCAGCCCCTCAACCCCCAAGGGGACTTTGCTGCAGCAGCTGAAGAAAACAAATACACGGGATTTTGTTGGCCTTCCTCAGTTCATTCAGCTTTGGTGGGGACAGGGCCACAAGCACAGGGACAGCTGGGCCTCTGAGCTGCAAAACTGAGGCGCCCTCCTGCCCCTGCCAAGCGTATGATTTCCAGTTCTGGCAGGGAAGGGCTCAGCTGCATTCCAGAGTCCACACTGGACACAGGTCTCTGCCCTTCTCGGTTTGGACCACGTTGTCAAATCTGTGTTATTTTAATATTTCTTCTACATTGACTTTCCATGGACTCACAGTTTTGTAAAGCCTAGCTTTGTCCTAAGCCATAGCTGCTGTGAGAATCATTTATGTTGGCTTAAATAAGTGTGTCTAAGGAGCTTTATATCAGTACTGTAAAGAGAATCAGTAATACTTGGCACCAATAATAGATACATAAAAATAAGAAATATATAGAAAACAAACGCTTTTAGCCCCAGCTAAACATGACCACCTGCCAAACATCCTAAACTTGCAATTTGATCCCATTTTGCTAAAAAGAAATAATTGCAAGGTTCAGGTAAAGTTGATGACAGACTAGCTCACTAAAGCAATTTTGTGTTTCACTCACTGAATGAGAAAGACTGGCAGAAGAAAAGACAGGGGACAGTTCCCTTCCTACATGAGACAATGATGCCTACTGCTGCTTTCTCCCTCTGTATGACAAATCCCTCAGTCAGGAGAGGCGATGGTGGGCTGCGTAACAAACATCCCCTCTGGCTCCATGGCTTGAGTTCAGTCCAAGCTGACTTACCTCCCCAACCCTATGTCCACTTTGGTTGTGCAGGGGGCTTTATCACACAGGTCTCTGTCACACAGGGACACCAGTTGCAGGAGCACCCTTCATCTGAACGCTGTTGGAGGGGACCATGCTGGCCTTTGCATGCTCTGACCTGGGAGTAACCTGGTCATCTCCACTCTCACTGGCCAGCATTAGTCCATGGTTGGCCTCTCCCCACACCCTGCCACAAGAAAGGCAAGAAACACCATCCTGCCTCTCTGGGGTCATTTTGTGTGATTCAGTGTTGGGAACAACACTAATGCCAGCCACAGCCACTCAGGCAGACTAGGTTGACCTAAATAAACCCATAGCAGGAGCCAGCAAATGATGGCCTGTGGCTGGCTGCCTGCTTTTGTAAATAAAGTTTTATTGGGACACATGATGTTGCTTGTTGGGTCAACTATGGCGACATCCATAGTATATGGGCAGAGTTAAATAGATGTTACAGGCACCCCACACCCAGCAAAGCTTAAAATATTTTCTGTTTGCACCTTTATAGAAAAAATTTGCTGATCCTTGATTTAGAAGTATCTCAACCTTCCCTTCTAGAAGTATAATTCTGGGATCCTGGGTTTTCTCGCAGGTTTCTGCTTTTGCTCTTTTTTGGCCTCTATTCCCTTTCTCTTAGTGATCAAAAGTGCTCTAACGACCCCAGTCCTCAGTCATGTCATAGATAACTAAAAAAAAATCACAGAATTCCTCAACACAATGGCCTAGGTTTGCTGAGTACATGCTATGTGCCAGTCACCGCTGCAGGCATTTCCTGGATACCAGTTCCTTTCTTGTTTATAACAGCCTGAAGAGGTCAGGGGCATTTTCGTTCTGGCTGAGGAAGCTGCACCGGAGGGATAAACAGCCAAACGCGCATGTGTAAAGGCGTACACAAGTCTGTTGGGTGGTGCTGGGCTGTGGAACACATTTCTTAGTGAGGACTGTGATTTGAAAACTGGAAGCTGGCATGGTGGTACACATCTGTAACTCCAGCGTTCTGGGAGGCAGGGGCAGAGGATCCTAAGTTTGAGCCCAGTCTGGGTAACTTAGCAACCTAGGGAGACCCTGACTCAAAATTTAAAAAAAGTCTGGAGATATCACTCAGTGTAAGTGCTGTGGGTTCAGTCCCCAGCACCACACACACACACACACACACACACATGAAAGCCATTGATTTGCAGATGGGAAAGCTGAGTCCTGCGGAGAAGGTATGTTCTGCTGATCTCTCTCATGCTGGGCACAAATCCAGAAGATAAGCCCTGCTGTGGCTCTTAAAATCTGTTCCCACCTTCCAGGTAGGACCCTGCCCAGCTATTCTAATGTGGGACACAGTCTCTGCAGGATCAGTGACCCTTGCAGGCGCAAGGCAGGGAGAAGAACACCTCATTCTAAGAGTCGGGGCCTGGCAGGACACCATCCCTCACCTGGCCCCGTGGTGGACCCCGCCTGTGCATCTCTTTATTCAGGTCCCAGTTTTGATCCCTGGCTCTGTTATGAGGTCAATCAGAGGAGCCTGGAGAACTTAAAGGTCTGGCATCCACGCACCCAGCAGGTGCCCAAAGGCACCAGTGGCTTGGGGATGCAGTTCTCAGGCACAGCTTTGGAGGCTGCAAGTTAGGGCGGAGGAGCAGAGATGCAGGGTCTGGTTAGGGATGCGGTGGAAGTTGGAATTGCAGGGAGGCCCAGGTTGCCACCAAGGACACACATGCACGCATACACGCACGTGCACGCACGCACGAACACACACACACACACACACACACACACACACACAGGTTGGAGCTCTAGTACAAAGCAGCAGGGGTGGCAGAAAGTTGCAGCAAGCAAAACTTCAGCCTAGCCATCAACACCTTGGCACAGAAGAGTACAGAGCACCTGAGGGCTCCAGAGGAGGGGAAGGAACCCAGCGAAACATCAGGCACAACCCAGTTGTCCCTGGAAAGAGCTATGGCTGCACACAGCCATGTGTGCCTGACAATAACAACAGTGAAGCACCGCGATTTTGTCCAAGCCTTGTGCATGACCTGCAGCCAGTCTACAACAACCCCATTCCACAGATGAGCCTCACTGAGTCCAAGGAGGTGTCATCTGCCTGAAGTCTGCAGCCAGTACATGGTGAGGCTGGGCCTCAAGCCCAGGCATCTAGCTTTAGGAAGCCATTCTGGAGACCAAGATGCGTGCATTTGAGCTGACTCTGAAAGACCTCTAAGAATGTTACTTCATGGGAAATATAAAAAGCCCATCCATAAAACAAAATGCACGTTATGAATGTTTACCAAACGCCAGCATTTTCTTTTGATGGGAAAGAAAATGCACACATATGTAAATGCATGACTTTGGAAACACACACACTGATATGATAAACACAGGAGAAACGCACAGTGCTATAAAACAGCAGGTGGATTGGGTCTGCAGAGTCAGGCTCCCCCTGTCGGGTCACAGGAAGCCTCCTCTGATAAGAAGCAAAGCTTTGAGAAGCAGCAACTCCCTGCAGGTTTCCTGGTGTAGAAGAGCAACACAGGTTTCCAGGGCGGATGGATCAGCCCTCTGGTCCCCTTCCTCAACGGAGCTTTGAGGTGCGATTGGGTCTAATTTGCTTGACTGGTGTAAGCTGTGCACCCCACAGCCTGGCATGAGTCCTGGCTGCGGCTTTTCTCTGGGTGGAGTTGAAGTGTCTGTCTGTCTGTCTGTCTGCTCTTCCAATAAATAGTTCCCTGCCCGAGGCTGTATTTCTCTCCCTTGCTGGGCTCCTTAATTACCCCTTTCAACTGCGGAGCAGAAGGTGGGGTTGATGCGGGCTGTTTTCCCCTTTCATCTGCAGGACTCACCCTGTATTCTGGGCGTCTGCAGGCTTTTTTTTTTTTTAATTGGTTCCTTGTTCCATTCTTTTTCTCATTCCTCTCCCCTCCTGCTAATTAAGGGGGAGGAGAGAGGTTTATTCTGCCACCTTTTCAGCAAGGTTTGCAGGTGCAGACCTTGCTGCGGGCTTGCTTCTTATTTCACTGAAACGTCAGAAATGAAAATGACAAACACCTGAGACAAGCAAGCTGGTTCTAGACTTTTCTGAGTGGGCCCCTAGGTCTTGGGGTGCTGACACCGGTGCTGGTCTGGGGGCGGGCTCACTCCTGGGCGCTTCCCTTATCATCTGCTCTTCACATGTCACCTTCCCTGTCTCAAGACCCCAGTGGCTTTGTGCTGTTTCCCACACAAAATCCGGAAGCTTCCAAACACCCATGAGGCTCTGCGAGGCCTGGTCTTACCCACCCTCCCTCCGTCCCCCAGCCCAGCCCCCTCTGCCCGGCCACTGGGCTCTGTCTGCTGCGAACACGCCTGTTCCATGGCCAGGTGCACCACCACCCTCCTGCCAGCTCCTCTCTGCTACGCATCCCATTCACGCTCCTCACAGCGCCGTGACAGCAGACGTCACTGGCCATCCGCTCGCTTCCTTGCTCACGGGCTGTTACGTGTGGGATTGTGTTTCCTGCACTCAGTGAGCCGCGTTTGGCAGGAGGGCCTGCATGGAGGAGATTAAGGTTCCGTGAGGCCATGGGGTCATTGGGTCATATAACTGCGTCCTTATAAGTAGAGGAAGAGATGCCAGCCATCTTTCTCTGGACACGCGCAGGGACAAACAAGGCCATGTGACCTCAGAGGGTGGCAGGAGGAGGGCCTCACCACAAGGGGACCCGCTAGTCCCTTGGCCTGGGGCTTGAGACCCTTTAGAACGGTGAGAAAACAAAGTTCTATCATGTAAGCCACCCAGTTTATTTATAGTCCCCTGGGACACAGGCCAAGTAGACAAATATCCTTCTGTATCCTGTCACTGGGACATGAATCCCAGGCTTGATCAGGTCTGCTCAGGGCTGTATAGTCCACCCCTTGTGTGCTGCCCAATAGAATCTGCACTTGTGAATGTTTGCTGAGTGAATGATGGATGGTCTTCCCCTCACCACAGCCTTCTCCCCATGCCTGTGCCTGCCACCGTGTAAACCAGTGAAGGGGCGCTTCAGTACTCTGAGGAGGTGCTTGGAAATTTGTGGGGACACTTTATTGTGGACACTGGTAGAGTTCAGTGGGAAGATGTCAGGGGTGCGCCATGTTCTACCATACAAAATGAATGCTGTTCCCAGGTCTCTCCTGAGTTTTGAATATCCTAGCAGATCCTCAGGATGGCAAAGACCTGGTTCTGGTGACGGGATCCCAGAACACAGAGCACCTCCAGATCCTGGCCACATTGCTTTTGTAATGACACCGCTGGAGGTCAGCCCTGCCTGCTTCTTTATGTACTGGCCACGGACTCCTTCAAGCCACAAGGACTTGGGCACAAGTAGCTGAAACATCTGATTCTGCTCCCTGCACAGCCCACCGCAGTCTCAGACCCGCAGGCCACTTCCCGCTTCAACACAAAAGCTGTGTCCTCGGAGTTCTTAGATACAATGATCTTCCTGTGAAAGGCGCCACGGTGTGCTCGCTTGGAACCCTACCGTACCGCATTGAGTTATTCTTACACCTCAGTCACACTCTACAAAACAAGAAAGAAGAGATGGGGTGGCAGAGACACCCAGGAAGTGTTAGGGAAACACAGTCAGCACGAAGCTCGAGAGATACGGGCAAAACCCAACGCTGCAAATGCGGAGAATGTTTATAACTTTGTAGCAGAGTCAGCGGTGCAGGGGCTAAAAACGTGGTTTACTCCTTTCTTGCAGCCTCACCGGTCCTTGTCACCTGCAGCCTGGGCTGCTCTCCCCGCCTTTCAGCCACTTGGATCCTTCCTTCACCCTCCTCAGGCTTCTGTGCAACTCTCTCATCCCTGGAGAAACCATCCCAGGTCAATCTGTATAAAGAAAACCGCAACCTCCCACACTGCCTTCCCTTTAGCTCTCTCTCAACTCACGCCATCTCCCGGGCATTTATTTCCCTTGTTGGTCTTATTTATTGCCGTCTCCCATTTCTTGCAGTGGAGCAGGGAGGGAAGGAGCAAGGTGTCGCCAGGGGAGCGACAAACTCTGTTCCAGCCGCTCAGCCTTTGCATACCTTGCTGCCCGGCCGCCGCTGTAACAGAACATCGCAGGCTGTCGGCTTACGCTGCAGGAATGTATTTCTCAGCGTTCTGGTGGAGGAGATGGCCATGATCGAGGTTCCCGGTGAGGGCCACTCTTCCTGTTCCTAGATGATCACCCTGCTGCTGTGTCCTCATGCGACCTTTCCACTGTGTGGGTACTTGGAAGTTGGGGTCAAAGACAGGGAGATCTCCCTCTTCTCGTAAGGATCCCAGCCCAACCCGAGGGCCCCAACCCAATTATTTCCCAAAGGCCTTCTCCAAATACCCTCACTTTAGTGGTCAGAGCTTCAACATGAGTTCTGGCCAGTCATAGTTCAGTCAATCACACCTAGCAGTTGTCTTCCACCCGCTTCAAGATGGGTTAGGGGCTGGCTTTTCATCCTCCCTGAGAGCTAG
Source organism: Dinomys branickii (assembly GCA_004027595.1). NCBI lineage: Eukaryota > Metazoa > Chordata > Mammalia > Rodentia > Dinomyidae > Dinomys > Dinomys branickii. The sequence goes on from PVLD010011358.1 coordinate 43,766, forward strand.
GATGCCCTATCTCCCAGCCACATTTACATTATAGTGAACTGAAATTAAGCAAAAATGAGACCTCAGTTCCTCACTGGTTACATTTTAAATGCTCAACAGCCCTCTGGGCCCAGTGGCTACTGGATAGAACTGCACACATACAGGACATGCCATCGTCCTGGAAAGTTCCACTGGACAGCGCTGCTGTGATGAGTCATTGTTAAGCGAGCTCCCTCCTCTTCCCCAGACCAACTTGATCTCCCTGGCTGCTTTCACCCGTCCTTCCCAGAGGCTTCTGGAGAAAGGTGACCGAATCAAGTTTGTTACATAAGGAGGAGCAAAGGCCGTGCATTTGACCTCCCTGTGCCCTGAATGTGGAAGACTCTGGCTCAAGCAGGAGGCAGAGAGCCTGCCAGCACACTCGAAGGTGACCTCCACATGGAGATGTGACGGGGGTGGGGGGTGAGGGTGGTGGTGGTGGTGGTGGTGGTGGTGACGTGCAGGGGGCCACGCCCCTCTCATCAGGTGCAGAGATGCTGATTCACACCAGGAAACCCGAACTCAGTGCAGCGGTCCGTTGATGCCAAGCCTGGCCCCGTTTGGACCGACACCAAGGGACCAGGCAGCCTTTGTCTGCTCAGAACTGGCCGAGCCAGGCACCATAATGTGCTGCTGCCAAGAAGAAACAGAGAAATGACTCTGCTTCACCAAGAGGGGTCCCCTGTCCCTGCCTGGCTCTAACCAGGCTGCCACGCAGGTTCTCCGATGAATGTCCCCAAAGGGCCTTCTGCCTGGTTCCCAGTCATCACACGGCTTGTGGTTTGCTTCTTCCACTCATGGTCTTGGGTTCTGTGGTTTGGTTCAGAAAATTCAGAACAAGGCTGCAGATTGGAGGCAGGAAGACCAGCTTGTAAGTGCTTCTCTGCCTCACAAAGGATTTCAATAATTGTGTTGAAATCAGTTGCCAGCATTGGTAAAGAATAAGCAGCCTTCACACAAAAACATAGTTTCAGGCCTATCTTGAAAAAAAAAAAGGGAAGTTTTGGTCAGTGAGGGACTCATTCTAGTCTGGCAGGAGTGAGCTGAAGCCAAGCAGCTTTGTCCACCACAGCTTTGGTGGGGTGTGGCCTCTGGTTTGCCACAGACCCCACCATCTGCTCTGACACCATATCTGGCTCATGTTGCATATGCTGCCCATGTAACTCTGTGCCATTGGAGTTTGAACCTCTGATTCAGAAGAACCACATTCCAGAACAGGTTCAACCCATAGCACTGCAGGAGCATGCAAAAAAGAGTAGCACCTGTTTTGATTTGGAATGTAAATATTTCTTTCCAGTTGGCTGTCTGTTGTTTGTTTGGTTTTTGTGGTTTTAACTTCACTTTCGTTTCTGGTGTCCTTTGCCATGTCCACCCCAAATCCCATAGTTCATTCGTTCATCTTTTCCTGTATAGATTTTGGATTTCTAAGTCATGGTTAGAAAAGATCTTTCTACTCCAGGGTTGTACAATTTTTGCTCATTCTCATTCTAGTACTTTTGGGAGTTTCCTTTTGACATTTGGCCTTTTTGATTTTTTTCTGGTGCATAGTAATAGGGATAGAGTTTTTTCCCCCAGATAGTTAAGCAGACGTTCCAATTCCGGTCACCAAATGGTCCATCTTTCCCCAGTGACTTTAGCTGCCATCTTACCCATGTTCTCAATTCCTTTTTGACCTGTATGTTTCTCCCATCAATTAACCAGTCTCTTTATACTAGAAGGTCACTGCTCCGATGATTAAAGCTGTATGGTGCTTTTTACATAGTGCTCTGCCTACTACTGTATTGACCTTATTTTGCATATTTTAGAAATCAGACATAACTCAGAGAAAAGGTAACACCAATTGGCTAAAGATCTGAAAAGATGCTCTACCTCACTTGTAACACAAGACTTGCAAATCAGTGCTACCCTGAGATCTGGTTTTTCATGCATCAGGTTGGCAACAGCTCTGACAGTTTGGTGACTCTGGGTCAGCAGGCACACCTTCCAGGAAACAGGGGCTCTCAGGCTCTACGGTGGGAATTTAAATGGGCAGAATCCCTACAGAGGGTAACCTGGAGATATCTACTGGGCTCAGACCCAGAATCACACTTCTCGATACCCGCCCTTCAGCTATAGTTGTATAAATAAGTAACATACTGAGTTATATTGGTGGTAATTGCAAATGACTGGAAACAAGCCAGATAACATCCAGTAAGAAACTGCTTAAATCTTTCACAGCACATCAGTCAGTGGAATAATAGGCATCCATGAAAAAAGGATGAGGGGTGGTCCTTCTACCTGTGAACTTATAATATCTGCCAACATACAAAGCTACATGAAGAAAGCAAGTCCAGAAGTGTGCACAGTATGCTGTCTATGATGACAGGAACACATCATCTAGGACTGTGGTCCCCAACCTGTTTGGCACTGGGGTCTGGCTTTGTGGAATACAATCTTTCCATGGAAGTTCATATGGGGATGGTTTCAGGATGATTCAAGGACATTACATTTATTATTATTACATTGGGTGCTATATTTCTATTATCATTAATTAGATTCTCATAAGGAGTATGCAACCTAGATCCTTGCATACGCAGTTCACAGAAGGGTTTGTGTTCTTGTGAGAATCTAATGATGCTGATCTGATGGGTGGCAGAGCTCAGGCTGTGATGTGAGCCATGGGGTGTGGCTGAAGTACACATGAGAATGCTGCTTGGCCCACTTCTAACTTCCTGCATGCAGCCTGGTTGCTAACAGGTCAAGGTACTGATCCATGGTCAGGGGGTTGGGGACCTCTGAACTAGGAGACATAAGGTGACAGTCCTTCCTTAAAAACTGCACTGAAATGATAGAACTTAAGGAAAAAAGTCAAGTTGGGGCAGGCTGCTCAGAAATAACAAGGCTTTGTAACCAGAGCACTAACAGAAGCAGTAACCATCCCAGTAAAAATAACAGCAAATCAATGACACCCAGTGAAGTGCTCCATTAAGCAGAGGGCTTGCTTTCAGAAGCAGGTGCAGGTAGCTTGATAGAAGGGGCTGTCAAGACAGCATAGGTGCTGCATTATGAAAACAAGGGGGAAACGCACAATGATGTGCAAGAGCTGAAAAATCAATGCTTTCCAAACAGAGCCCGAGGAGCCATGGTGAGGACAGGAAGATCAGGGCAGCAGAGACAGAGCTGTACTCCTTGAAGCTCTCTGTGTTCACCAGGGTTAAGTATTTTGCTTCTGGCTGCTGTCGCCATATGCACTGGGAAAACAGAATAAACAAACCATTGTTCTGGCCACCACAGGGGCTGGATTTAGCCTCCCAGGTGGCAGAGTTTGAAAACAAGGTTCCCAGGACAGTAGGCATTGGGCATGAAGGACAGTGATCCCTTTTGGGGAGAAATAAGTGGTGAGCTCCTGATCATCTAGCAGAGTGTCTAGGGAGGGGACTCAGGAGAGCCCCTAGGACTTCCTGCATTGGGGAGATGGAACTACAAGGGTAGAGAGGCCCCAGAGACCAAAATTCACAGGCAGATTCTCCAAGTGAAAGAGCTGCACTGGCTGGGAGAGTTTGCAGACATTCGTCCTGAGAACTGTCCCCCACCTCCCCACAGGTGTGAGGACAGAACCGGGAGAGAACTCAGAGGCTGGGGGAGAACCATCTAAATACATTACACCAAGCAACCCCCAAAGCCCGAAACAGAGCTGGGGAGAGTTCCTGCTCCCAGCTGGAGTGGAAAAACTCACAGATCCCAGGGCATTCAGTAGAACACTCAGAAAGATTTGTCTCAGTAGTAGGCAAACTTTGCCCTGGCCTAAATGTGGCTCTGATCCCAAATGATAAAGCTTAAAGTGACACTTGACAAAAAATCAAACTGTTTCTAAGCAACCTAGCTACATCCCAGAACAAAGCCTGGGCAGATTTACAGGAATACATGCAAACACCCAGTTTCTGACAAGGTAAAATTTAATGTGCGACATCCAACAAAAAAATGATCAGGCTGCAGAGAAACAGGAAAGTATGACCTCAAATGCGGAGAAAAATCAGGGGAAACTAACAAATGGCAGAGCAGACAAGGACAGGAGGGCACACACCGAGACTGGGTTCTGTCCAAGGAGCCAGGGGAAGGGTTGGAGATGATGAGGGAGACATGGAGGGTACAAAGAAATAGCCCAAACTTCTAGCATGAAAACTACACAGGGTGATGAAAATGCCCTGGGTGTACTAAAGAGCAGACCGGATACTGGTGAAGAAAACACCAGTGTAAAAACAAGGGAGGCAGGGACAGCACAGCAGAAAAGATATTTGAGGTCCTGGCTGAAACATTTCCAAACTGATGAAAACTCAAATGCACAGACCTAAGAAGCTCAATGAACCCAGAACACAAGAATCACAATGGAAACTGCACCATGGCACATCATCATAGTTAAAAAAAAAAAAAACGATAAAAGAAATGCAAGCTGGAGATGTAGCTTGGTGGTAGAGTGCTTGCCCAGCGTACACAGGGTCCTGGGTTCCATCCCCAGCACCTGGGGGGCAGGTTGAATGCAAAGAACTAATGTAACTTTGGAGTCATCTTAGCATTGTTTCCTTACTTATGAAACACCTAGGAACTAACTGTTGTCATGGTAACAGGTGCTTACAATAGACTGCTTGTATTCCACTTATATACTCAGAAAGAAGTTCTAGGTGGGTTCACGGAACCTATGCCAAGTGGTTAGGGCTTTCAAACTGGGTAGCCATAGGACCAGCATGGGACAAAGATCTCATAGATGCTAGGACCATGTAAATACATAGTCTGCTCCCAAAATTAAGTGAAAGAGGAGTGACTTTTAATGGGTCTCTTCCTGTATGTGCAAAGGAACACAGAGGAGGTAGGGAGCAGGGAGTGACTGCTAATGGGCATGGCATTTCTTTGGGGGTGAGAAGAATATTGGGGAATTAGAAGTAATGGTTGCATGATTTAATGAATGTACTAAAAATCACTGACCTGAACACTTCAAAAGAGTCAAGTTTATAGCACGTAAATTACACCTTAATGAATAAATTACATCTTAATAAATTAATTAAAGCATAAAAAGGAATACATGTCTTTTGTAGAAATGACATCTAGTGAATCAAACCATTTTGATATTTTAACACAGGAAGGGACCTAAAACATCATCTATCCCAGGACTTCTTGTGGAGCATAGGGTAGGATTTTGGAGAGAGGGTTCCTCCTCAGATCTCCCCGGGAGAGCTGCTCCCTGAATCCTCCTCTTTGGGGGTGCCAACCTGCACCATCCTGCCAAAGCCCCAAAGGGGTTCTCATTTAGCCTCGAGGCCTCCACCATTTACTCATGTGTGTGACCCTGAATTTCCTCAATCCCTTTTCATGTTCACGGAGCATTTGTTAGCACTAGAGCTGCAGAATACAGATCAGAACAGTTGAGTGACGTGTCCAGTGAGTGTCACACGGCTTACCGGTGAGAGGGATGGTGTTAGAGTTCATAAATCCTATACAAATATTTTAAAAATAAGTCCAACAGCAATCAGATCTGGAGATTTTTGAGCTCAGGTCCCTGGCTACAAGTCTTCTGTGAACTTTTGGTCTTTTAACACATCCTCGAGTCCCAGGACTCCAGGCTGGTGGTGGGTTTTGACCTTCGGTATTAACATTCTTTGGTGTCTGGAATGTGTACTGCACAGAGCCCCCACCGTCCTTAAGTTCCCCTGTAACACAGAAGTTGACAGAGGGGAGCTGATGCCGACGCAGGTGAATTAGCCCTCCTGAATTAGTATTTCTCCTCCTCTGGCTGCGACCCCATAGTGAAACTGACTGCTCAGGGAACAGAAGCGAATTCGGAAGGAACGTGGCCCATCACAGCGGTACCTAGGGTGAGGGCATTTGTAGAGCTCTTAGCTGGTGCCATGAGCTGCTCTAAATACTTCACGTACATTAATGCATTTAATTATCACAGCACCCACGAGGTTGCACTATCAGCAACCTTGTTTTACAGGGGACGCAGGAAGTACTGATGTGTAACAGCGCAGAGTCACACGGCTGGTATTGCAGAACTGGGATGTGATCTCAGCCTGACAAGAGTTCCCATTTGTAATGACTTTGAACCATCACGTTATAGAAGGAGTAGGAGAAATAACAACGACAAAGCTCAACCTCTAAAGTCCTTAACCAGTTTGACCAAATCACTCCATTTAGGGCCCCAACAACCCTACGAAGTCATCTCTCCTGCTATGAGGCCAGTGTCACCGGTGAGGAAACTGAGGCAGCAAGGAGTTCCCAGTGTGTGGACTGGTCCCCCTTGTTAGGCGTTGTGTGTGTGGACCACAGACCAGGTCTACAGCTCTTCCCATCTCTGGTACCAGTGGTTCTGATTACACACTCTAGAGATGTTTTTTCTTTTTAATCTTGTGGTGATTTCTGTGACTGGCAGTGTTTTATCAGGGGAAGCCAAAAAGAAACAAACAAAAAAGCCAAACCCATAAGAAACACATTTGAGCTATAAAAACCTTGGCGTGAACTTAAAAAAAAACAACAACCCAGAAACCAAAAAAACAACCGCAGAAAGGCTGAACTCGTACTGTGGACTTGGTCTTTTCTGTGCTTTGCATGTTGGGTGGAAGGGTAGGGAGCAACAAGTCTATACAGATCTCCAACCAGGGCTTCAGAGGGCGATGGGTTTGCAGAAGGTTCTGGAAGCTTGTGAGATTAGCTAGAAAACCTAAGGGAGGTATCCAGTTTATTTAATTCTGGCCACTTTGTGGCAGTACCTCAATCCACCCATTTGTAAATAAGGGAGTGGGTCCCATTTATGTTCTTTTTGCAGGTATGGAATTATGATTTTAATTATTAGAGAGGAAAAGGATTCACCCCAGCTTCCCACTAGGGACTAGGAAGTCTTCATCCTTAGCCTTAGCTCAGCCCAGGTCAGGCTCTTCCTCCTCCCCCTCCTTCTCTGCAAAGCCAGGTCCCACCAACATCTTCCCTCCAAGACCCTCGGAGTTGTTCGAGAGTTTATTTCTCCTCTGGAACAACTCAGAGGGGAAAAAAAAAGCTAATAGGAAGCACATGGGCATGGTGTGTGAGCGCCTGCGTTTGTGTTTGAAAAGGAGGAGTAGGTTAGGCTTGCAAAATGCCTGGCCTGTCTCAAGAGCAGTTCACAGCCATTAACATCAGGCAGTTAATGGGACAAAGCCCAGCTGCCGCTGAGCTTTCTGGCATTCGGGCCTCGAGGACAATGAGGAAATGATGTGGAAATAAGATTTGTGAGAGGCTGGTGGAGGCTGGGGTGGAGGTGGGGTCCTACGTCAGGGTCACCCCTGAGAATCGCCCTCTAGCTGGATCTATGGGAGTGTGGGAGGACAGGGCGGGGTGAGGGCTCCAAGCCTGGGCTCTGGTGGGCCACTGCCTGGCTTCAATCCCATGCCGCTGCCATGGCTGTGTGACCTGGGACGAGTTCCTCTCCCTGTAGGACAGGGTGACAACAGGACCTCACACTGGGCTTAGGCCAGCACCTGGAATCCTGGAGGACCCTGGAAGTGTCAGCATTCAGAGGAGGAGACACAGGGCCTGGGGTTCTGCAAACGGGAGTGTGACTCCCAGTCCTGAGTATTTATTGACTTTGAGATCCTGGGCAAATCAGCTGTGCTCTGGGAGCCTCGTTGTCATGCACTGGAAAGCAGGGTTGGTGGTGCTTGCCTCACGAGGTTGCTGAAAGGACTGGAGAAGAAACCACACGACCTATGTGTCAGGGTCCCAGAGCACTCCTGCTTCACTTGCCAACCTCATCTCCCCTCACTTCTGCACTCCAGACTCAACAGTCTTCGTTCTGCTCCTGTTCCTACCCCAGGGCCTTTGCTCTCTCCTGGACTGCAGGCTCCAGCTCCTCACATGGCTGCCTCCTCTTGAGATCCCTCCCCGCCAGGTAATGCTGACCCCAGGCCTCCTCTGATCCCCAGGACCCATCAGGATACCTTGATTTTGTCCCTCATTGGCTTTTGCAAAATCTGTCATTACCTATGTATTTGTTAATTGATTATCGTCTCCCTCTCTCCTTGAGGGAAGTGGCTCTGCTCACTGCTGTGCCCCTGCTGCCTAAACGGGTACCAGGCACAAAGCTGGTGCTTGATAATGCAAGATGAATGTGGGAGTGGAGGAAGGGAGCCGGCCACGTCTGCACCACCGCCGCCATTTAATACACAGCGGGGGAGGAGTCGGGATGGGGCAGGGTGCAAATGTTCCAGCTCTGTAGCTGTGGAAGCCCTGAGGCAGCACAAGGAGTTTCTATCGGAAGAGCTGAAAGAACTGGCTCGAGCCTGGGCCCAAGGCAAGTCCAGGTCTTTACTGTCAGGACTGGCACTACCATTTACTCAATCCCTGAAGATGTGTCAGTGCAGCTTTTACCCTCCACGGGGCTCAGAAAGCCACTAGCAGAGATACTGAGGTGACAGAGGAAGTGGAAGAGGCAGGAAATATTACGGTCAAGACATGGGCTTTGGGGTGAGGTGGGGGGTCGGGATTCCACCACACTCCTGAGAGACCCGATGCAGGCCACTGGGACAAAGTCTAAACTCCTTGTCCTGACACTGGGCAAATCAGTCATTTTCCACATGCCTCAGTTTCCTCTTCTATAAAATGCAAATAACAACAGCACCAGCATACAAAAGGACCCACGTGACACAACCTGGCGCTAGTGAGCAGTAGGATGAGGTTAGCCACGGTGTCCCCTGGAAACGCTGGCTCGGACTGATTCAGGACTGGCGTGCATGCTCGTCACCCTTTCTCTACACACCCCTGGCGTCATCTGTCCTTAGGAAAAGATTAAAGTAGGAATGAGTGACAGCGCTTTGCAGTAGTTTCTTCCAAGAAAACTGCAGTCACTCATGAGCCCACCACCTTGTTATTACCTTTCCATTCCTGCGTTTTACTTTTCACACCCTTAATGCCATTTCTCCCAATTTGCATGGAGGCGAAAATACCTCAAGTTACTGCCACCAGCCCTTTGATCCTTGCATTTACTCCAAAGGCTTCCGAGGGGATCGGAGCGGAGAAGGGGCCATTGGATGATGGAAGTGGAGAGACAGGCACAGAGGGACACGGCGAGCCAGTTCCTCGGCACAGGAGGAGCAGGGGCTGCACGCTGGAATCCTTTCCTCTCTTTCTCAGGACGCCCTTCGGGGATACCTGGAATAAACTCTTTCCCTACCAGAGTTACTCCCTCCATGACACTTCTCTGCATCTCTTCAGGCGCCTTGCTTGTGCCATCACACTTAAGCCAGAAGCCCAACCCTAACCCTGACCCTCCAGCAGCCGCCTCTCCCTGGATCCGCCCCTCCCCGGTGCCCTCTCACAGGTACCTCTGGACCTTCCTCACCGTGCGGCCTTGGCACTGGTGGCTCCCCCTGCCTGGAATGCTCTCCCTCAGGTCTGAGCCTGGCAGGCTCCGCCTCACCCTCTGGGCCTCTGTCCAACGTCATCTCTTCAAAGAACCTTCCCTGCTGGCTCAGTGTGACGTCACACACCCCACATCTGAGCAGCTCGTCACTCTCAATCCAAATGCCACGTTTGGCTGCTCCTTTAGACTCATGTCCTTCCAACCCCTGCCCCCCCGTTCATCTGCTGGCCCTTTTAGCATCAGTCTCTCCCTGCTGGCATTGGAACCGCCATGAGGGTAGGTCACCTATATATCTTATCTACCATTGTCCCTCCACTGCTTGAGACAGAGCCCAGTGCATAGTAGGTGCTCAGAAAAATCAGCCAAGCCGGTGAATGAATGAACAGACATCCAATTCAGCAGGTGCCTTAGAACTGGGCAGGGCCGCAGCACCAGACTGACCGTGCATCTGGTAGGTGTACGGGCTCTGTCCAGTGGGCGAGGTGCTGAAGCTCGAGCCATAGCTGAGGAATCCGCTCTGGCTGGGGGAATGGTTCAAGCTGTCTTCTGTCTTGATGCCTTGGAAAGAGGAAAAAGAAGCATCAGTCAAACATCATTAGGATGCTTCCCTGTCGCCCCTTGAAGAGCTGCTGGGTCACGACAGTGTATGAGGTTAGCAGCTTCCAAAGATGCTTGAGAGCTGAAGTTCATCTACAGACATCCTTTGCTTACCCTGCACCTTCATTTTAAAGGAAAATCTGAATTAGTTGCTTCTTAATTTTTTTTAAGATTTCACTATAAGTTATGGACCTACAGCTTTTCTTGAGAACAGGACAGTCCAGAAACACCACATTTGTGTCCCCTGATGGCCAGAGACCGCCCTCCAGTTTCCCCGGTTTGTGTTTCCCACATCACTCATGGATTTCATACTACCTCCGTGATGTTGAGTCTGGGGTTGCTATGCTATTTTCCTTACAGTAGTAAATTTTTGAAAATTTTAAATTACAAAATGTTAACATCCTAGGACACGATGAAAAGTGGGGAGGGAAAGGCAGGTCGAGGGGGCCTCACGCTGTGCAGGCAGCAGCTCCATGCCATCTGCCTGGCTCTGTGGGTGCCTGAGTCTGTAGCACTCTGCTCCGCGGAGTAGCACCATGCATAGCTTGAATTAATGTCCTTTGGAATTTGGGGTGAAGGTGTTAAGTTCACCATCCTTCCTTTGCGAAGATGGTGCCATGTCCTGGCAAGATACATCCTCAGCTCATCTCACTGTGAGAGGGGTGCTATTTATTGAGAAACTTCATATCCAGTCATAAATCTGCCTTCTGCTCCGCCCAGCCATGGTGTGCTTACACAATGCAAAGGTGCAAAATTCCATAAGCAACTGGGTAGGAAAAGGACTGTATTGAGGGAGAGATCTGATCCATCATTTTTTACATGGTAGAAAACTCAAATAGTACACAGATATAATGAAAAGTATATCTATCCATCTCTGAGCCTGAACCCAGCTTACCTTTCTACAGAGACCCACCATCCCTGCGTCTTGTGTTCACCTGCACACAGGTTCCATGCATATAAAGGCTTATGTATGTTATACACATATGTTTACATATATATTTCCTTTTAAAAATAAATGGGAGTAGTCTATAAACACTGTTCTGCAGTTTCCCATTTTTCCTTTTATTTCTTCACAATATGTGATAATGATCATTGTCCGTCAGACTGTGAAGTTTTTTCTTATTTTATATTTACAGCTGCATAGTATTTCATATATAAACTATGCATATGTAGATATGCAAATTATCTATGTATATATACCTGTCTATAAAACTGATTTGCAGCAGCTTACTTTATAGTCATTACATTCACATATTTGTGTTCATGGACAAGTATATTTTCCACATAAATGTCCTGTAGTTGAATGGAATTGTTAAGTTGAAGAGCAAGAGAATCTTAAATTTTCATGCATGTTGCTAACTGGCGTTTCAATTATTATGTGCCTGTTTCTCCACGCGCTTGTATTAGATTATTGGTTATCTGTGTCTGTTTCCAAGCATAAAACAGTATCTTGCTGTTGCTTAGGATTTTTTTCCTTTTGCACTACTGGACACTGAACCCACAGCATGCTGAGGTACAGCTTCAATCTTTCCTTCTTTTTTTCTGTTTTGCAACATGGTATCACTAAGTTGCCCATGCTGGTCTTAAACTTGGGATTCTTTTGCATCAGCATCTAAGTGGCTAGGATAACAGGCATGTGCTACCATACCTAGCTGTTTAAATTTCATTTCCTTACAGAGCATTTTCTAGTTCTGGGGGTAATTTTGTAACTGTTGTTTCCCTTCTCCTCATCCAGTCACCGCCATAAAATGTGAGATGGATTTGGAGACAGATCTGGGCTGGAGTCCTGAATGTTTTGCTGGCTTGCTCAGTGACCTGGTCACTTTCTCCTGCAAGCCCAGCTTGGATGTCTCCTTCCTTATGAAATGCAGGGTAGTTGAGAAATTGAAGGAAGAGAAAAGGATGAACAGACACAGCTCTGAACAAGGCATTTTCATCTTCGTGGCAAATCCACAACACACGCAATGTTATTTTCCTTGATTTAGAGACATAGAATGTGAGGCTCAGAAAGCCAGTTCACTGGACTGGGTTCTTGCAGCTGGCAGACAGATGTGAAGTCAAGGGTCCTAATCCTGATGCCGCTGAGTAGTGGATGTGAAAGGCTACAAGACTCCAGGAATGATGACAGCCACAGTCACCTTCTTCTTTTGCTCCACGTCCTGGGAATGATCAGTGATGCACTGGGTACAGTGTTTCCCTGTGCACCCAGAGTAAATCTGAACTCCTGTGATGCTATCCAAGGCCCTACAAGGGCACGTCCCAGCTTTCCAACCTTACTTACTGTCTTCTCTGCACTCCCCTGATCTCCCTTCACTCAAGCCATGTGCTCAGCCTCTCTCATTCATTTTAGTGGCTGGAAGGAAATCTAGTTTGGAACATCATTGTGTATTCAGCCAGTTTCCTGATGATATGCTCCAGGTTGATACTACAACCCCAAACAGGATGACATACCTCCTCCAGACAGGTTAGAGAGTCTCAGCTGGGTATGAGCAGTATAACTGCTGCATCAAGGGTATGTTCATTTCTCATTTCAAATACAGACAAACTGGAAGAACATCTTTAGACTCAGAGCCTTTGCACATGCTGTTCCTGTTGCCTGGAATGCACTTTCCCTCTTCATTATCAGGCTAATGTCTTCACACTGTTTCTCAGCCTAAAGTTGCCCCAGAAAGACCTGCTGCCTTCACGGCACTCAGCTCTTTTCCTTCATGACACTTGTCACATCCTGTCTGTCTGACACCGGTTTCCTTCTCTGACTGAGAGCTGCAGGAGGGCAGGGGCTGTATCTGTCTCGTCCTCTGCAACGTTCCCACACGTAGTTCACTGGCAGGTTGTAGGTGCCCCCTAAATAGCTGATGAATGAGTAAATATGAAAGACAATAAATAAAGTTTTTCACCTCTCCTTTTATTTTTGGAAGAGGTTGGGCCATAAAATTCTAACCTACGAGAAAAGGAATAGAAGATGACTGGGAAAGGGGGACATGAAGGGCTTTGCCTGTAAGTCAGTGTGGCACAGACTGTGCTCCACGGACCTGTAACAAGTTCCATGATGGGGAAGGACCGACAGTGAGACAAAAGAATTTGGAAAGTCTTGTAGCAACCTGATGGAGCTGTAACGTCCATGGCCATCTCTAGACTCGTATTTCATATGCATTTGAAATTCATTTTATTTTATTTCACTAAAGTATCAGTCCGTGAAGGAATGAAAATTAAAAAGCAAAAACCAAAATCCTGGGGGCTGGGGATATAGCTCAGTGGAATAAGTGCTTGCCTAGCAAGCGCAGGGTCCTGAGTTCGATCCCCAGTACCGCAAAAAAAAAAAAAAAAAAATCTAGCCAAATCCTGTCTTTCACAGCAGGTGAAAATCACTGGTCCTAGTGCTTGACTTCAAAGGCAACCTAACGGCTTGAGGTGCGGGAACACACTGGTCACAGAAGACTCCAACGCCCCAGCATTTCTGATGAACCTCTTCATGGAAACAATGGCAGGGTGTTATGGTTTGTGTCTGGATGTTCCCCCAGAGCCTCATGTAGTTGTGGGTGGGGGCAGGGTTTTTGAAGGTGGCTGAATCTAGAGTTTCTAATTGATTCATGCTCTACTGCTGGAGTTAAGGATATGAGTGCTGCACCTACTGTAAGGCAGGCAGCCTGCATACAGTACAAGAGACAGAAAGAGGCTTGCTCTCCCCATCTCTCTTGTTGCTTTTGGTGTCTTCTGTTGCCATGCATGGTTGCCCCTCTGCCATGCCACCCTGCCTTGGAGCCAGCCGATGATGGGCTGAAACCTTTAAAAAGTATGGGCTAAATAAACCTTTCCATCTCTAACCTTGGGTGTTGGGTATTTTGTCTCAGCAATGAGAAGAGTAACTAAGAATGGGGCTTCCATCAGATGCTCAGTGCCTCTGGCTTCAGCTCATGGGATCACTGAAGTGACAGTTTGCATTTTAGACAGGGTGCCAATGACAGTGACCGATCAGGCATTAATTAATTAATTAATTCATTCATGTCCCACCTGCAACAGGCCAAAGACACAGATTCTTGGCAGTGGAGATGTGGCACTGCTTGGAGCTTACATTCTTGTAGGAGGAGATGGACCAAAGAAAATAAGGGAATGACATGGAATGGTCTCCCCTCCTCCCTCTGCTGCACCTGCCTGCTTGGCTCTTCTGTGTCCCAGGACAAGACATTGCAGGTACTTTTGAAAAAAGCAACTCCACCTAAAAACTACCTGCTGCCCTTAAGCAATAGTGACTGAGACATATGCAATTAAAACAAATGCATAATGTAAAATTCCTTTAAAGTCAATTTGTGTACACACCCCCAGCAATCCAGAGACCGCTGTGCGGGTAACAGCCACAAATGATCCATCCACCTGCCTCCAGTTCTCCCCTCCCGCAGCATCGTCAAGCTCTTTGCTTCTTGCAATCTCACACTCTTTCAGTGTCTTCAGAGGTGCTGGTTATTTCTGGGACCGGGGATCGAACTCAGGGCCTTAGTGCTTAGCGGGCAAGCACTTACACCACTGAGCTATATCTCCAGCTCAGTGCTGGTTATTTCATGCCATCCAGTCACAGGCGGACAGAGGGAAGAAGGAGGAGGGCCCTGCTCCCCACCACCTGGAACTATCTGGAAGCAAAATCCTGCCTTTGCATTGCTTTCCTGAACAGCAGGCAGGTCCATCAATAGAAAGATGACTGGGTAAAGAAAACATGGTAATACACAATGGACTATTACACAGCCATCAAGAAGGAAGAAATCCTTTCATTTGCAGTGAAGAGGCTGGAAGTAGGAGACATAATGCTGAGTGAAATAAGGAAAATACCCCATGTTTTCTCTCATATGTGAAAGCCAAGAAAGGTCGGCCAGAATGTAGATTAGTGATTGCTGGAAGGTGGCTGGAGTTGCCCACTGCACGCTGTATACAATATTGAACTATCACATGGAACCTCATTAATATGTGCAATTAATATATGCTAATAAAATAAAATAGAAAAACATTCATATGCATCGTGGTAGGGTGCAAACTATGGCTGGAGTATTTTTGCAGCTTCTCTCATCAAGGCCGGGTTTCCCTCCACACCCCTAGAGGCTGGGCTGGCCTGTGACTTTCCAGGACTGGTGGAAGTGGCTGAGGGACTGAGGCTCCGGAGAGCAGGGCCTGGGAGCACTGCAGCTCTGCCTTCGCTCTGCTGGAGGGTGGGGCCCACTGGCTGTGAGAAGCCCAGGCTGCTGCCAAGGGGCCAGGCCCAGCTGACCTGCCAGCCAGACTGCACGAGAGAGATGGGGCAGCCTGCCGCAGGCCCATTCAGCCAACCCACAGCCCCAGGAAAAATAAGAAATTAGTGTTGCTCATTACATACTACAACGGGCAGGGGATATAGCTCAGCAGCATAAGTGCCTGCTTGGCAAGAACAAGGTTCTGAGTTTGATTCCTAGTACCAAAAAAAACTACTCTCATTATATACTACAGACAAGGGTTGTCCAGAAATGGAAGTTGAATATGCTCCAGGACCCAGAAGTTCCACGCTTAGGTTTTTGACCTGAGCATCCTGTGTAAGGGGAAACAAAACTCCCAGATCCTAAGTGACCACCTGAGAGAGAATGGGTTAATGAATTCTGCTGCAGTCAGCTAAGGGAATACTATGCAGCAGTGAGAATGAATAAACTGCAGCCACATGTATGAGTAGTCACAAATGTCACCGGCACAGCGTCGGGTGGAGAAGGCGAATTGCAAAAGAATGCATACTAAAAGATATGATGCATATTAGACAGTGCAAAGCACGTTTAAAATGCTTATGTCCGGCATCAGCAAACTACCATCTAGAGGTGAATGTGATCTGCTGCTTGTTTTTAGAAACAAAGATTTATTGAAACAGGACACACTCAGTCATACACGTGCTATCTGTAGCAGCAGAGCTCAGCGCTCGAGAGGCTAGAGAGACAGATACATTTGCGATCTGGTTCTCTACAGACAAAGTTTGCTAGCTCCCGTTCCATGTGAAATGCAGGGGAACGATAAACCTCGAATTCAGAGGTGAAATATCTTGGAGATATACCTCCCTCTCTAAAGTTGGGTAGCCAGTGTGTGGGTATTTGTAGTAACACTCGTTATCTTTATCAGATGTCTTAAATATTGCATAATTAATTGAGAAAAAGAATACTCAGTACTCCTGACGCCCCGTCTCCAGCTTGCTCAATTGTGTTATTTCCCTGCAGCTATTTAAATAATTGTGAGTAGTGAGATTTGTTAAGGAGCAATGAAAGAACTTCTTGACAAGATTCGGCAAGGTTGGCCCAGACAATGAGCAAACACTGCTTGCTTGGGCATGGGCATGTGCAGAGCGAAGCAGCTTTTCAGCCCCCCATTAGTATTCAGTGACATGGCCATTCTGGGTGTACACGGCTGCCCATTTCTGCCCACATGGCTGCCATTCACTGAGCACTTCCTGTGGGCGGGGGCTTTTATGTAGATCAGGGCTCACAGCCAAATCTAAAACCTGTTTATGTAAATAAAGTTTTATTGGGACACATTGCCTGGCTGCTTTTATAACATAAAGGCAGAGCTCAATAGCTGTGATGGAGACCATATGGCCCCCAAGTTGGAAACTAGTTACTACGTGGCCCTTTACAGAAAAGGCCAGACAATCTCTGACATAGTTGACTTTATTTAATCCACATAATAAACTCAGGAAGCCAGATTTAGGATTACTTGCATTGTATGAGTGAGGAAACTGAGGGCCAGGAGGTGAGGTCACTGGCCCAGGTCCTCATCTCCAGTACCGGGACTCCCGACCATGCGCTCTTGTCACCTACCCTGTATCGTCTGGAAAGAGACTCTTTGAAAGTAACCGAGACAGTAAAATAACTTTGAACCAAATTAATTTCCATCTGATGCCATGTTTTGTCTGGGAACAGGGCTCGTTTTCTCATTTATGTGAAAAATAATACGGCTGCCTTGTTCTTGGCTGTCAGCCAGGCGGGGCAGCTTCGTGTGATTGTGTCACAGTCTTCTAGCAGAGGAGGGAGAGGGGGCAGATGAGATGCTCACACCTGCTGGCCCAGGTCTGTCTCAGGTAATCCCCCAGGATTTAGGGAACGCATGTCTGGGCGGCGGGACTCACTGGATGGGGGCTTCTTGACCCCGAGGCCAGGCTGCCTGGGTTTAATCCCTCCTCTGCCACCAACCAGCTGGGTGACCTCGGGTGAGCTATTTGCCCTCTCTGAGTCTGTTTCTTTATCCCTCAAGGGACGATAATGCTGTGACCTTCCTTGTAGGGCTGAGATGGGGATTAGAGGAATTAATGGACATAAAGCAAAGTGAGCGACAAGCAGTCGGTGACGGTGACTGTTGTTAATGCCTGACCTGATGCGCCAGCAGGACCTGTCACTCCTGCCTCTGGAAGGCTCTTGACTCTGCTGGGGTCTGTTCCCTGCCACAGCCTTGCCCAGGTTCCCATGATCCCTTCCAGGCTTCCTCAGTTTCCCTACGGGCCCCTCTTGTTCCCTCCAGGCCACCCTCCCCGCCACCTGTAGTCCCTGCACCGTAGCGGCCACTCTCTGCTCACCAGTTAGTTGGCCAATAGCTTCTGTCCCCCTGGAATAAACCTGAAGCTTTCCGGGGGCCTCTGAGGCTCTGCCCACCTGGCCCACATATCTCGCCTCATGCCCCAGCCGTGGCTTCTCCCTGCCTGAACGCTGCACCCAGCGGTTAAATCTGCTGCTCGTTTAAAGGTCCCCTGGCGCTGGAACTTAAGCTACAACCTTCTCATTCTCTTTTCTCTCAGGAGCTTCTTGTCTTCCTTTATATCATGCTTCATGGCTTGAAATACAAAAATTTAAATTTGCTTAATATTTTTCTCCCTCAAGTCCAGGGTCTGCACAGCCAAATGTGTTCCTGAGCCAGGTACAGTCCAAGGCAGTAACACGGGCTGGGTGGGGACTGTGGCCAAGGAGCCTTGGTGGGAACAATGCTTTCTCAGAGCCACATACTCTTGATACCAAACTGTGGCCTGCCTGATCCCTTGTTTAAAGACAATGGAAGCATGAGTTGTTAGGTAAACATTTGCCATTTTAAAACTGGCAATTACCTGCAGTTTTTAAAAAGCCAAGTATATTTAAGAGACTAAAAAAAAAATACCCAAAGATCACATCACCCCCTCACCCTATGTCTTCAGCCTCAGCCTAGACTCTAAGCACCTTGGGGATAGGGACCATCTTGCTGCCTGGGCCCCTGTATACACATGACCCAGTGCTGGATGATGAAGGAATGATAGGGTGGAGTGGGGTGGAAACAAAGGAAAAGGAACACCAGGTTCATTCTCCATGGTGAAGCCACACCCGTCAGCTTGGAAGAGGAGGTAAACAACGACTTTATAATTGAGGAAACTGATTTGTCACGTGGAAGTCAGGTCTGCTGCCCACCAACCCTACATTCTCTTCCCTGGCCTGGGCTCGGCTGGACTGGAGAGCCATTACCACACCCGGGGGGGGGGTCCCACCTGCCCTTCTGGCTCCTGGACCCATCCCCCTCATATACAGAGCAGCTGTTCATGCCCACCCCCTGGGAGACGCCGAGTTGAATCCAGGCTGCATGGTAGTGTTGGCCAAATGTGGCCATCTGGAGAAGCCCATCTTCTCTGCTGTTGTGTCTGCGTCAGGGATCCCTGTCAGAGAAATTCCTGCCCATACAGAAGTCCTGGATGGGAAGCTTTCTCTGTTGTGGGGAGTTGCAGGACCTTCTTTGCCACCACAGTGGGAAATAGGAGATGATTTCTGACATCACTAAAGCGCCTGGATTCAACTTGTCCTGAAGCCAGTGCCCTAAAAATGTTTAGCTATGCAGACAATAAGCTCTCTTGCTTCCTTAAGCTGATTAATGTCGGAGTGTCCTCACTTACTACTAGGAAGCTTTGGTTAACCTATCAATTAAGAGAGGAGGGCAGAGTGTGAACAAAGGTCAGAGGCAGAGGCAGATTAGTAGATGAGCCAGGTGCATGAAGTCTTCAGTTCTTAACAGCAATGTGTCGACGGTCAAGAGGTCTGTGGCTTTTGCCTCTGGGGCCTCTATTTCTCCTTCTCATCCTAGACCAGCTCTGGGTTTTCTTGTGAGACAACCACTTTCCCACATACACCATCCACCTGCTTCAGCCTCCCTATTTCCCTTGCTACATCGCCTTGTCTTGCTCTGAGCACTGCCAAAGTATCCCGGTTGGGCCCTGCAGGCCGATATGGGATTCTGTTGGAAGTACTGGCAAAATGTTTGTCCAGGAGATGAAAGGATGCACAGTTCACAGGCACCAGTTTTGCTGTCACATGGGGACAGCTTCTGTGGCAGCAAGGTCAACTCAGAGGAAAGTAAGTGAGACACACTCCTTATGATGTCCTTTGAGTATCTGGGTTCAGCCATAGCGAGTGTTAACTGTACCCCCACATCAGCCAGTATGTGAATCATTAAATTCTTATTTTCCCTAAACCATCTTGGTGTAAGTTCCTGATTCTTGCATTCAAAAGAGCCTTTGACATAATCTAGAATTTGAACCGTATTTATAGGGTCTTTTCTCTTTTTATCTCCAATCCAAAATGAGCTGGGCTGTATTTACCATTCTGCATTTAACGGAGCAATAGGACAGGATGAAGACCATGATTTTGGGGGCTGATGGGGAAACAAGGGCTCGTCTGGTACTCACTGTAAGAAGGGATCCCATAGGCTTGCGCTGGAGGAGGGTAAGCTGTGTAGGAGGCGGCCTGCTGGATCCCGGCACTGTACTGCGTCTGGCCATAGGCTGCCATGGCTGCAGAGGGTGGGCTGGGTGGGACACGTGGACAATGCCTGCATGCAAGAAGAGAAGAAAGCTTAGTCCAGCACCCAGCACCCCTTCGCTTGGATTTTCGTGTCAACACTGACATTTTTCCTTGGGTATTTCTCCTTTGGGTATTTAGTCTTTCCAGGGCAGAGGCAACCTCTGTGCTTCTAGAATCTCAGTGCATTTTCCTCTTTCAGAGAACCTGGAAGACTGTTTCCTATCTCCCTTGCATTCCGATTGGATCAAGCGGCAGAGTTCTACCTAACGGAGCGAGGGCAGACACGTAAGCCATGCCCAGGTGTGCCCAGCGGAAACATCCCCTCCAACTTCCCTGCTCTCTCTTCTTTCAGTAGCAAAGGTGAGGGAAAGTGTGCAGTGGCAAAGTCACGACAAGGAGCACCCTGGTTCCCAGTCAGCTTGTGGAGAGATGCCCTGCAGTTTCACCCAGGCCATTCTGGACTTCCTGAGAGTAACAGAAACCTCTACTGTGTGCTACCACTGAGACTTCAAGGTTTATTGGTTACTGTGGCAGAACTTGTCTGACCCTGGCTGTCCATCCTAATTTAGACTTCTCCTCAGGTTTAACGGGGCTGTCAGTCAAGATGTTTTGGTCTTAGCCAAGGAGCTGGCACATGAAGCAAGATCATCCGATCAGGCTCTGTCCTGGGGATGTAAATCCTAGGCTGCACAGTTTATTCCAATAGTCACATTGGGAAGAGATGGTCTTTCAGTTCCTTCCTGTTGCCTGGGTCCCAGAAGCTGGGTGACTCTTGATCTTTCTCAAGGCTTGATTTTCTCATTTTAATTTTTATTACAAATTATTCCAGATTGTTTCAAAAAGTCCTTATAGATCGACATCAGCTGGAGTTGCTTCTACCCAAGGGCCACAACTAGAGTCTGTGTTCCAAGCTGAACAGTTTCCACAAAGGGCCAGGCTTTCAGGGGCTATTCGCTAAGACATTTCCAATCCAATGACTGCTAGGTTGGGAATTGGGTCACGTAACCCCAGTATATTGGAGCCTCCCTGGAACTCTGGGTGGAAGGTTATATCATTTCCATTTTAGAGATGAAAAAAATCAAAGCTCAGAGACCTGAAGTCAGAGCTAGAAGGAGGTAAATCTAGAATTTAAGCTCTGGAGTAGGACTCCAGAGCCCATGCTTGTGACCTTGCAGCTGTGCTACTTCTGACTTATGCCTTCCAGGCAGATGCAGTCGGTGAATTATCCTAACACAAAGTGGGGGCTGGTGGTGACCCATGGGTCATTCAGCCCATGGATCCACAGATATCATTTCTTTGGGCAGTGTGTTTATTTTTCTTCCTAATTTAGACTTGTTGCCAATATTTTTAAACCAGGAGGTTGCACACACACACACACACACACACACACACACACACTTGATTTCCCCCCCTTCTCCCCCTCTTGCAAAGTATTTTTGCAAGTTTGTTCTGTGGTGCTACTAGTTGGCCTTGAGTAGCAACCGCCTCCAGACTGAATATCGCTCTGTCTGCAACAGCCCCTACTGTTACTTCGCTTAGTAATGAAAACAGCTAGCAATTCTCATGCCTTTCTTGTGCCAGGCCCTGTCCTAATTATTACTTTATGTGGACTGGATCATTTAAACCTCACAATTCTGCCAACCCACAGAGGTATCTTCTATCCATATGACCACTTTGCAGAAGACAACACAGGCAGTCAGAGGCTAAACAACACACCCAAAGCACACAACTGTTGTAGACCGTGGATTCTGGCCACACCCTAACTCCCTCTACCATGTGGCCATTGCTGGGCACAACAGCTGGGACAATCTGACTACTCCAACTGGCATGTGAGCACTGGTAAACATTGATGCGACCCTAAAATCTGAATCTGAGTCCATTTTGGTGACATTATGTCACTGTCGTTAAAACTTGTTTGGCTCCAGATATTTTTTCCCCAGATATTAAACACGGTAGGTTTGCCGGGATAGGAAGCCTCATGGCAGGTGTAAGGTGAACCAAAAGTTTATGGAATCATAAGCACATGTCTGCACGCCGTGCTTTCTTTTTGACTCGACCGCTGTGATAAAGGTTTATTTGGGGGAACTTGCTCCGAAATGCATATGAATCTCATTTGAGCTGTAGATGCCAGAACCAATCTTGGAGGGTGTTTCATCAGTCAATATCCTGACTCTGCAGGGTGCCTG
>PVLD010011359.1:0-65727 GCA_004027595.1 Dinomys branickii
CCCCCCCCCCCCCGTGCCCAGGTGCCTTGCCGGCTGACCTCTGGTTCTGCTCAAGCCCACAGGTACTGGGAACAGGTGCTCGCCTTGCTGTGGCCAAGATTCGAGCTGATCCTGGAGATGAACGTGCAGAGCGTGCGGAGCACGGACCCCCAGCGCCTCGGGGGGCTGGATACTCGGCCCCACTATGTGAGTGAGGTCGAGCGTGACAACGGGGGTCTCGAAGGACAGGCACGAAGCTTTACGGGGGGGGCACTGTGCCTGCTGGGCCACATGACATGAGGGCAGTATAGGTGTGCGACCACATTCCTGGGGAAGAGGGTGGTGGTCTCATGGATGTTGGCACTGAGGACTGGAGAGGTTGAGTTGGTCGGGCCAGCGGTGGTTCTTCTGCCTTCTTTCCCTAGATCACGCGCCGGTACGCAGAGTTCTCCTCGGCCCTTGTCAGCATCAACCAGACAATTCCCAACGAGCGGACCATGCAGCTGCTGGGACAGCTACAGGTGAGGCGGCAGGATGGACCCCACAGCAGCAGCGAGAAGAGGCCCGGATGGCTGGGCCTTTTGGCATCCGTTCCTCGTCGGGTTTTTCAGGTGGAGGTGGAGAACTTCGTCCTCCGGGTGGCAGCTGAATTCTCCTCCAGGAGGGAGCAGCTTGTGTTTCTGATCAACAACTATGATATGATGCTGGGTGTGCTGATGGTAAGGGCACTCCCGCCTGTCTCCCCGCCCAGAGCGCGTGGAGTTGCGAGGGCAGAGGTGACGTCTGTCTCGCTCAGTCTTGCTCTTGGAGTCCTGCACAGTACCTGGAATCTGGGATGAAGGACTGTGGTCCCCACACCTGACCTTCTCCTTTGTTGTTCCTCAGGAGCGGGCTGCAGATGACAGCAAAGAGGTCGAGAGTTTCCAGCAGCTCCTCAATGCTCGGACACAGGTGGGGATGTGGGAAGGGGAGGGGATAGTTCTGTGTGCTGTATTCAGCTTAGAGTGTGGAGTTGGGGTGCAGGGATGTGGCATGGTGGAGCTCAGGTACACAGAATTGGAATTAGTGTAACTCCAGGCTCACAACATGCTGTCCTTATTGGTCTCATTTATTGCAATGAGGTGAGTACACGTGAACATATTACACAATCAAAATAGCACCTTAGCAAACATGTCAAACTACAGATTCCTTCTCAGCCTTCCCTCTCGCTCTCATCAGAGGTACCTGTTGACCTAAACATTGTGCTGCCATGCTCTTGGTTCCTCTTATCCTTTGGGGTTTTCTCACACTGGCAGCTATGTCTGCCAGATGTGGTGGCACACACCTATAGTTGCATCAGTTGGGAGGCTGAGGCAAGAGGGTTGCCATGAGTTTGAGGCCAGCCTAGACTACATAGCAAGACCTCATCTCAAACAAACAACAAAACTCAAACATAGTTATATAGTGAACTTTAAGAGAGCAAAGTAAAAATACAGCTCTACAAATAGGGCAATACAATAATTAATTTTTGAGTGCTATAACAATAGAATCAGAATTTTTTTCATGTATAATTTTTCAAATATTGTCAGGCTCTTGTATAAGGATGTAGCTCCTTCTTGTCGCTGGTATATAAGGTTATACTGTGTGATTATACATATTCTGAGTGAAGCGTTTGGTTTGTTTTTAGGTGTGTTTTGTGTAGGGGGTACTGTGAATTGAACCTAGGGCCTTTGCACTGAGCTACATCCCCAGTCCAGCTCTTTTTATTTTTATTCTTTTTTGTTTTTTTAAGCCAAGGTCTTGTTGGGTGTAGTGGTGCTGGCCTATAGTCCCAGCACTCGGGAGGTTGAGGCAGGAGAATCACCAAGAGTTTGAGGCCAGTCTAGTTTACAAAGTCAGTTCTAGACCAGCCTGAACTGCATAGCGAAGCTGTCTCAAAAAGACAAAAAAAAGGACAAGATCTTGCTCAATTGTGAGTTGTCCAGGCTGGGCTTGAACTTGTGATCCTCTTGCCTCAGCTCTGTGAGTGCTGTGATTAGAGGCATGCACCACCATGACCAGTTGTTTGCAGGTTTTTTTTTTGTTTTTTTTGTTTTTACTTTTTTCTGCTGTGAGAATTGTTTTACGAATAGTCACATCTCTGAGTACACATGTTATCTGCTTTATCAAAATTTCACTTGGGAGCTGAGAGTGTAGCTTAGTGGTAGAATTATTGCTTAATAACTTAATATGCAAGAGGCCCTAGGTTCAATCCTCAGCAACATACAGTAAGTTTCTCTTGGGTGTATATGCCAGTGAGCCACTTTATTTTTATTACTTTATATATTCATTTCAGTTTTTGAAACAGGGTCTTGCTATATATTTCAGGCTGGCTTCAAACTCACTGTGTAGCACAGGAGAGGATTGCATGGCCATCTTCCTGCCTTAGCCTCCTGAGCGCTAGAATTACAAGCATGTGCCACCATGCCCTACTAGTAAGCCAGTTTATATGAGACAGGGCCAGATTGTTTTCCTAAGTAGTTGTACCAATTTCCTCCTTAACCAACAATACGTACAAATTTTTCCCAAGCCCCATTGTCTCCAGTGTGGTAATATCAGACTATCTTTGTGATCTTATTCAGGCCTTGATATACATTTTCCTGATTACTAGTAAGATTGAATAGTGTTTCAAATGTTTAGTAGTTACACAAATTTTTCTTTTTTATAAACACAACATTGGACCTTTTAGCCAGGTGTGGTGGCTCACACCAGTAATCCCAGCACTCGGGAGGCTGAGGCAGGAGGATCCTTGCAGGTTCAAGACCCGCCTGGGGTACAAAGTGAGCTCAAGGCCAGCCTGAACCACATATCAACACCCTGTCACAAAAAAGACCAAAAAAAAAAAAAAATTGACCTTTTAAAAATTGGATTGCTTATTGGTTTTCTTTTTAATCTATAAGAATTCTTTTAAAATTTATAAGAATTCTTGGGCTGGGGATGTAGCTCAGTGGCACACTGTCTTGGTTACCTTTCTCTCGTTGCTGAGACAAAATACCCAACACTCAAAATGAAGGAAGGAAAGGTTTATTTAGCTTACAGTTTGTGGAGGTTTCAGTCCATACTTGGCTGGTTCTGAGGCCGAGTGGCACATGGCAGAGGGCAAACGTTCATGGCAGCAAACAACCAGCAAAAGGGAGGAATCACAGGCAAGCAGCCTCTTTGTCTCCCTTACCTTGTAAACAGCCTACCCCCACCCAGGGGGCGTGTAGCTCTCACACAGTCTCCATGCCCTCCTCTTCCACAGGCTCAGGATACACACAAAGTTAAGCACCTTGGCTTCCTGCTGAGTCACTCAGCCAAACTTCTAGACTCCCCAAGTTGACACAGTGTATAAACCATAACACACACCATCTGCCTGACAAGTGTGAGGTCCTGAGTTTGATTCCTGATACCAAAAAAGAAAAAAGGAAAAAAAGTATAATAATTCTTTATATAGTCTGCATTCTTATTTTGTATTGATTATGTAGGTTCCAGGTGTATTCTTTTTTTGTTTTGTTTTGCAGTGCTGGGGATTAAACCTGGAGTCTTGCACATGCTAGGTGTTCTGTCACCTTTTCCCTTTATAGGACAAAATACAGTTACAACCTGAAAGAGAAGTGATTCACTTCGGCTCACAGTTTCAGGGGGTCCAGTCCATGGTAGGCTGCTCTAAGGTGGAAACATCATGGTGGAAGGGCATAGTAGAGGAAAACTGTTCCACCCCCAGCAGCTAGGAAGAGAGCCAGAGGAAAGGTACCTTCAGAGTCAGCCACTTCCTCCAACCATGCTCCACCTTCTAACGGCACATTCAGCACATTAGTGTTCCGTGACTGATCCATCACCTTCCTAAAGCCCCACCTCTGAACACGTGAGCCTTTGGAGAACATCTTCAAAATTTTAAAAAAGTTTTTCTTGTACATGTTGGCAGTATATAATGATTACATTCATCGTGGGGAGTTGGTCCATGTATATAACACATCTAACAGTTCTTTTTACTTTCCTTTCCCCTACCCCCTCCCTCCCTCGCTTGGTTTGGGGTTTTTGATCTCAATCATATATAACACTAGGCAAACACCTTACCACAGAGTCATATCTCAAACTCTTTTTACTTTTCTGGAGTTGTCTTTAGGAAGTTTTTTTTGATACAGGGTCTTGCTATGCACGTCAGGCTGGCCTTGAGCTCACTTTGTAGCCCAGGCTGGTCTCAAACTCGCAAGGATCCTCCTCAGCCTGCCAAGTGCTGTGATTATAGGTGTGCACCACCATGCGTGGCCTTGGTGTTGTCTTTAGATGAACAGAAATTCTTAATCTTAATATGATTGAATTTGTTTATTTTTGTGCCAAGGATTGAACCCAGGGCTTTATGTAGCTAGGTGTAAATTCTACCCTTGAGCTCCACCCAGAGCCCAGGAATCAAGCTTCACGTCATCTATATCTTTACTGATGACTTTTGTGTGCTTGACTTTTAAGTAGTTGAAGGTGATGTTTTGAAATCTGTAAGTGAGTTGTATGTTTTATCAAATTTTGCTTTATGCAGTTTCAGTTTAAGTTTTCAAAAGTGTGTAATTGTTAGGTTTTACTGGTTATAAGACATCTGTCATTGTATATGATCTTTTTTAACCTATTAGGGCTTTTTAAATTTTTAAAATTTTTTGTTACTGGGAATTGAGCTTAGGACCTTGTGCTTGCTAGGCAGGTGCTGTGCTGCTGAGCTGTGTCCCCAGCCAGGACTTTTTTTTTAAATTAGGACTTTTTTTTCTTGGAGCCTGTTATGTCTCATGTGAATATAGCTCTGCTGGCTTTTTCTTTTTTATTTTAGTGCTGAGGATCTTCTTACTGTTTTCAATGTTGTCTTTAAATGAACAAAAATTCTTACATAAAGTTTATTTGTTTGTTTATTTATTCAATGCTGGGGCTCAAACTCAGTGTCTTGTATATACTAGGCAAGCATTCTACCTCAGAGGTAGATCTCCCACCAGCCGACTATATCTTGGATAATACTTGCCTTTTAATTTATTTCCATTCATTTAATTTTAGCTTTTTCATGGTTTGCTTTGGTTTGGTTTGGTTCTGTTCTGTTCTGTTTTGTTCTGTTCTATGACAGGGCCTTACTGTGTAGTTCATGCTAGCCTAAACTCACTATGTAGCCCACCCTGGTGGTGATGCTCCTGCTTCAGCCTCCTGAATCCTGGGATTACAGGCCTGGGCCACCATGCCCAGTTGTCATGTTTTCATGTTGTGTCTTTTGTAAATAACACATAGCTGGATTTTTTAAACAATAAAATTGGATCATCTCTTCCTCTAATTTATGATTTTATTTATGTTTACTATACTTAATGTTACATTTGGACTTCTTTCTACCATGTTTAATTTTGTTCATCCTTTGTTTTCTGTCATTCTTGGTAGGTAACCAGAAGAGATGTCAGCACCCCTTTGTAATTTTTATTTTTATTTTTTTTGAGACAAGGTCTCAATATGTAGTTCAGGCTGGCCTAGAACTTGAGATCATCCTCCTGCCTCAGCCTCGCAAGTGTTAGGATTACAGGCATGAGCCACCATGCTTGGCTTGTATTATTCAGCTATATCTAACTTGCTGTTTAACTTGTTGATTTAAAAAATTATTTGTGAAAAGTTGTACTTTTTCCAAGTTTGTCCATTCCTAGTAGTCACCTTTATTTCCTCACATTTAACTTCATACATCTGGCAGTTCTCGTCCCAGCAGGCTTTACAGCTCTGAGTGTGTTGCTAATGTCACGTTTGCTGGTTCTTGTGGGAGCTGGCTTCCTTAGGTGTTTGTCTGGTGATCTCTGAGTTCCTTGCTTGACCGTCATCAGTGGGAGCTGCACGGTTCTGCAGAGGGCTGAGGGTATTTGCCCCTGGAGATTACTTGCCTCCCTTTTGCAGTAGCACATGCGTCTGTTGGCTCTACTTTGGTGCTTCTTTGAGACTCTCCTAAGAGACCCAAGTCCAGTTGCTGGACACCAGCATAGCCCTGGCCATTGGTCTTCTGGTGGCCTTGCCTCTCCCAGCTGCCCACCGTTAGGCAGCCCTGACCACAATTCCTTGTTGCTCTGCTCCCCGCTCAAGGTTAGTTCAGTGGGTGTTGGAAGAGGGAGGTTCTTAAAGATTTCCTCTACCGCTTGTGAGGTGATCAGTACTACAATAGGTGACCTTTTGGAATTGAGCTCTTTATTACGGGCATGTCCTTAACTCCTACGCAATCATGATGGCAGAGCTGGGAAAATCTGCTGACACCAGGGCACTCGGCTCTGGGTTTGCTTGTGCGTCCTCCAGGAATTCATCGAAGAGTTGTTGTCTCCTCCTTTTGGAGGTCTGGTGGCATTTGTGAAGGAGGCTGAGGCTTTGATTGAGCGTGGACAGGCCGAGCGACTTCGAGGGGAAGAAGGTATGAAGATGGCATGGTCATAGGGGCTCAGTGGTTAAGGGAGTGGGGCAAAAATAGAACAGGCTGCAGATGCTGGGAGGAGCAGAGCCAGGAAGACCTGGCTGGAAGGGCACAAAGAGGGCCTGAGGGGAGGACAGCTGTGTCTTGGGGACACTTAACGGCGGGAAGGTTATCTTGTCTGTTCTCTCTTGACGCTCTTTTTCCTGCTATCAGCTCGGGTAACTCAGCTGATCCGTGGCTTCGGTAGTTCCTGGAAGTCGTCAGTGGAATCACTGAGTCAGGACGTGATGCGAAGTTTCACCAACTTCAGAAATGGAACCAGTATCATCCAGGTGACCACAGCTCCTGCGCCTGCCCCCACCTCCCAACTCTTCTCCTCCTTTTCCGTGGACATCAACTAAGTACCCTTGATCTCAGCCCCAGCTGATGTTCCAGTGAGCGCGATCTTGCTCTTGTCCTCCGCATTCGCACCAGCCACCGTCTGATCTCACTGACTTTCTCTGTGCAGGGAGCGCTGACCCAGCTGATCCAGGTCTACCATCGCTTCCACCGGGTGCTGTCCCAGCCGCAGCTGCGGGCCTTGCCTGCCAGGGCTGAGCTCATCAACATCCACCACCTCATGGTGGAGCTGAAAAAACACAAGCCCAACTTCTGATGTGCCGGGACCTGCCGAGCTCTGCCTGAGATCCCTCCATGGACCTCTTACCCCACCCTGTGCCCTTCATCTCCTGGGGTGCCGGCCTTTGACATGCCTCACCCAGCCTGCACGCGAGGATCTTACCTCCATAGAAGCCTGATGAATCTTCCGGGTCTTCCGTTTTTCCAAGACCACTTGCTGCCCCTGGGCTTCTAAAATGACAGTTATCATTTCCCCAGTTTTGTCGCCTCTCTCTGCTCTTACTACAGCCAAGGCTCTTTTCCTTGTACAAGCAGAAGTTTCACTGCCTCAGTTTCTGACTCACATAGTTTTATCACCATGTCCTAAGGTGTGAAGACTCAACAGGGAAACTGCTTCCAAGTTACTGATTTTTTTTTTTTCACTCAAAATAATTTATTTTCTGTCACTTCTTGACCTAAGGTCTCCATAACTTCTTTTTTTTTTTTATGGTTGTCTTTTTGAGACAGGATCTCACTATGCAGTTCAGGCTGGCCTTGAGCTCACTTTGTAGCCCAGGCTGGTCTTGAACTTGCAATGATCCTCCTGCCTCAGCCTTCCAAGTGCTGGGATCACAGGTGTGCGCCACCACGTCTGGCTAAGATCACAATAACTTGAACACTAACCTATTCCTGGCTTGAGAATTACTCCAAGGTCAGTCTGCAGAAAACAATAAAATATTTAACATGACATAACACCCATCCTTACCTTTCTCCTTTCTGGGGCAGTCAGGTGGCCACATCTCTCCAGAGTCACTTCTCAGAGGACTTCTTAGGGTTGCATCTCTTCTGGTGGGAATTGAGAAAGCAGGGGCAGAAAAGTACCCTGTGACCTGTAGCTACTTCAGTGTACTGTTTGAAAAGCAAGCGTTTTACAAGTGACCAACTGTTGGTGGAAAATGCAAATGCCTCAGGGCTGGGAATATGGCTATGCCACTGCCCCTAGGGCTCCCCTGGGGATGTCCTGTGCCAACTCCGATGTCTTTCCCACATCCCATTAGCTCCTGTGACTGTCCTGTCAGCCCTTTGCTGGAGGGCTGTAGCACCTGCCCCTCACTCTCCCATGCCATGTTGGACCAGTTTCCTCACAGATCCATCTTGGCCATTTCTGTGTGACAGAACGTTCCCGCTGTTCTCAACTGTACATCTACCTCATCTGAACTCAAGGCTGTGGACTAGATAAACAGGCTGCCTTTAAGTCCTGAGGGACAGACGTGTCAGGAAAAAGTAATTGGCCAGCATGCTCCGTGCTCCTGGGAAGAGAAGGGAAGGGTGCCCAGGAGCGGGGCAGAGCTGGAGCAGTCGCAGACTGACTCCATTGGCTGCCACAGCGACCTTGGCAGGGCACAGGGTAGACCCTTCACTGTTCCTGCCTTTTTTAGGGTTCCGCCTCATCTGCGAGAGCCACACTGATTGGCTCTGGAAGCTGCCCCTCAGCTCTTTGGTGTCTGCCAGTCTTGGCTCCCAGAGGCTCCCAGAGGCTGCGGGAACTCAGCGCTGGCCTGAGGAGGAGGAGGGCGCCTGGTCGTGCTGACGCCTAGGCTGAGGCTCCGACTTGAGCCGGCTTTACCCGCGTGCCGCCGCGCTGTCCATCTCCTCGGTGGAGTTCCAGGGTTACCCAGTCTGACTCCGGCCAGGGCTTCAGGCGCTGTGCAGCGATCCAGGGGCCGCGAGCTCATCCGGCGCCGGCCCGGAGTCCTCTGCACTACGCCCCTTCCGGGTCTCAGTGTTGGGAACCCAGCTGGTCCGCCTTTGACTCCGGCCTCAGGGCAAGGAGGACAGACAGGGTTGTGGGAGAGGAGAAAGGTGGGCTGCTATGCCAGAGCGAGTTCCCGAAGAAGAGGTCCCTATACCTTGGGCGAGGACCGCCAGGATAGGCGACACCATCGTCCCTGGATTCCTTCGGGGAGGACAGCAAAGACCAGCAACAGCGTCGAAGTCAGCCCTTGGACCGCGGGCTGGAGACTGGCGCCTGGGGCTGCTGGAAAAGCAAAGCTGTGATGGTGTTTTCCCTTCACCCTTCGCTTTCTTAATCATTAGCGGTAGAAAAAATCTATCCAAACTCACAGTTTCAAGCTTTCGCCCATGAGAGTATGAGCTTTTCTGAGCCCACTGAGAGGGTCCTGGGCCCATGCAAAGTCCAGACCTGCCAGGAGGGGCCGGAAAAACGTCCAGCTCGCCAAAGAAGGACCTAGTGGGTCAGGACGGCCGGTCTGTCCACGAAGAGAACAGCAACCTTGGAGGGAGGAGAGGGTGTTCCTTGAAAGATCCAGTTCAGTCATCATATAACTGTAACCTGAGAGCTCATTCAGTGCAGCTGCCATCTGAAGCTTGTCCAGGTTTACGCTTGAAGGTGTGTTCTCTCATTCATTCATTTTCTCTCTCTGAAATATCTTTCATTTTTGCAATAAACTCCACTAACGCCCTATGCGAGGACCTAAGTGTCTTGTCTGAAGTCTTTTTTTCGGACCCAAGGACCGAGCTGTCTCGCTGGTTCTTTGAGGTGGTGGGACCTAGCTCCTCTGGTGGGTGCTCAGCGTGCACGAGGCCCTGCGTTGTTCAATCCCCTGCAACATCATGCGCAGACGTGAGGTTCTGCAGTTTCTGTCTTTCCTTACCCTGCCCGTGCACAGCCCAGATATGGAGACAACCCAGAAGCACGTGTTCCTAACAGCTGGAGTGTGAAAGAGGGACTACGGGACAGCTTTGGAGACCCCGCGTGCATTCAAGTGAAACTGCAGCTGTAGTTGAGCTCCTCACACCACCCTCTGACCTGCAAAGTAACCCTCTGACCCAAGGATCCTTCAGGAATAGAGCAATCCAGAACTAAGATGCAAAGGAGACAAACGACGTGAAAAGGGGCCGAGATACCCACCTAGACCTCAAGAGGGCAGTATAGGCCAGCAGATGGAGCTGGGCTCTTGGTCCGCCCAAACCACGGAACTGGAGTCTTCGACACTTTCAGCTTCAAGCTGGGAGCGCTGGCGCAAACCTGAAATCCAAGCACTTGGGAGGCTGAAACAGGAGGATCATCGCGAATTCAAGGCCAGCCTGAGCTAGTGAGTTGAAGGCCAACTTGAACTGCATAATGAGACCCTGTCTCAATTAAAGGCGGTGGGAGGGCAGCGAGAGAGAGCGAGGGGGAGCGAGAGACTTTCAGCTTTAAATCCTGTGTTCTGTGGCTTACATGGGGCCATGTGATCACTAAACTGAAACTGGTAACTTCTGGGGGGAGCAGGTAGATTGGCCAGGCTTCAAAAGTACGGGCTGAGGATACAGCTCAGCGGCACAGCCTGCCTGGCAGGCACAATGTCCTGAGTTCGATTCCCAGTACCAAAAAAGACTTATGATACCAGAAATGTATGTAAGCATACGTGTCAGTCTAAGCCCAGATGTGTGTGTCTGTGGATGTGATTTTGGCCAATGCTTTATGTAATCGCTATGATTGTGGCTGTCAAAATAGCCCTGCTAGAAAAGAAGCTAAGGAAAGAAGGGAAGGTAAAGAAAGCAATCATAACAAAAAAAGAAAGGTATTATGGAGAAATATGAGAGTGGTGTTTGTGTGACTGATCTTGCTAATGGGTACAGCATGTTGAAATCCAGCATCTCCACAATCTGACGAAGAAAAAATTTGTATAAAGAAGCTAGTGTTGCTAAAGGTATTATTCAAATCAGTAAGTCATGGGCAACAGTGTTAGATGAGGTAGAAAGGCTATTCTTAGTGTGGTTAAATGGAAGGCAGATGGCAGGTTATAGCCTATCTGAGTCTATAATTTGTGAGAAAGCTAGGGCTATAAATGAAGATCTTGTAAAGGATAATCCATCAATGAGTGATAATGGTGAAGTGCTTTATCCCATTAAGATGTAGTTTCACAATTTTGTTTTTAATTAAATTAATTTATTTTTGTCTTTTTGAGACAGGGTCTCGCTATGCAGTTCAGGCTAGCCTTGAGCTTGCTTTATAGCCCAAGCTGGTCTCAAACTTGCAAGGATTCTCCTGCCTCAGCCTTCTGAATAGTGGGATTACAGGCATGCACCACCACGCCTGGCGTTTCACAATTTAAAAGTGAGAAATGGGGTTCATAGAATAACTAGGTATGGTGAAGCAGCTAAGCTGCTGAGAATTACATATACCACTTTGAAACAGTGACACAGAGAAATGGCTTTTGCTTTTATCAAGTTTTCAACTTTGATGAAATTGGCCAATTCTAGAAGAAACTGACCAGGAGAACATACATTACCCAGGGAGCAGAACAAAATGCCAGGCCGAGAGCCTATGAAGGGCAGGATAACCTTATTGCTATGTGCCATAAATGGTGACCTTAAAATAAAGCCTATCTGGGTTTATCACTCTGAGACCTCTAGAGTGTTCAGAAAACATAAATCATAAAGAATAAGCTAGGGCTCATGTGAAGATCTAATGATAAAGCCTGGGTAACAAGAGTACTTTTTCTTAAATGGATAAGAGAGGCTTTCTCTCCTACGGTTAAGAAATATCTAGAGGACAAAGATTTACCGCTCAAGGCTCTCCTCACCATGGACAATGTTCCTGCTCACCCACAAGATTTGGAAGAATTCCCATGGCTCCCAGTCAAGTGCCTCCCACTTGATATAAGTCCTCTACTGCAGCCTACGACCGGCAGGTTACAGCTAACTTTAAGAAGCTAAACACCAAGAAACTGTTCCTGATGGTCTCAGATACAGATTTAACCCTTAAAGAGTTCTGGAAGGAACATTACAACATCTTCTCCTGTGTGGAGTTGAGAAATCCTGGGCCAGTGTCTTTCTAAGGGTAATGAGATCTGCTTTGGAAGAAAGTGTGGTCTAAAATTACACAGGAGAGAGACTTTGAAGACAGTATAGAGGGGCCTAAGCTTTTAATTGACCTTGTGGTAGACAGTGGTGATGTTGAGGAACTGGTGGAAGAACACTTGGAGGGATTGTCTACAGAGGAGCTTCAGCAGCCTCTGGCTGAGCAACAAAGAATGGCAAGTGAGGGAACTTTCTGAAGAGGAGAGGGAGAATCAACAATCTGCAGCGAAACTTCTGAAATAAAGGAAATCCTGACAAAGTGGACAGAGCTACAAAATCTTTGTAGAGAAGTCCCTCCTAGACAAGGAAAAGGCCAATTGTTACATTCACTTACTTAATGACAATGTCATGTCATACTACAGAACAGTGTAAAGGACAGAAACAGACAACATGAGATCAATTTTTAGTTCTAGAAAGTCTAATACCTAGTGAGCCAGAAGCAGGTCCTTGTGGGTTATAGACTTTCATAAAAAGAGGAGAGAGCCAGATTCCTGATGTTCTTATGGGAGGGCACTGTCCTTCTGAACAATAACCACCTCTCATTTCATTCTCCCTGCAAACCAAAGATGTCAACTTGAATGGTGAGTACAATATGAAATTGTTGTTTCTGATAAATTAGGCACATTTTATAACTTTTTGATGAATACGCTAGGAAAATTACTGCTGTTTCTGGTAAATTACACATATTATACAACCCTTTTTTATCATGAAAAATTTAGTTAAGGGTGCTTTCGGAAGTTTGGAATACATTTATTTATTTATTTTCTGCCTTTTTGAGACAGGGTCTTGCTATGCAGTTCAGGCTGGCCTTGAGCTCACCTTGTATCCCAGGCTGGTCTTGAACTCCCGATCCTCCTGCCTCAGTCTCCCAAGTGCTGGGATTACAGGTGTGCACCACCACGCCCAGCTGTAATGCATTTCTTATAGGAAAAATAGTCTTGACTTACAACCAACTTGAGTTACAACCAGCCCACATGAACAAACTGAGTTCATAAGTCAAGGATGCACTGTACTCAGCAAAGAAAGAAGTCGAGGAAAGAAAGAGAAAGCATGATCAAGACAAAAATTTGAGAAGGAGAATAAAAATTAGCTCTTTTCATCTGAGGTCTAATGGGCACAGCTACTAACATTACATACCAGAGTGAGCAGAGTGTTTTCAAGTGCAGTATTCATTAAGCCAACACATATTTATTGATGTCCTTCTTTGGCTCAGCAGAGACCGAATCAAAGCCCTTTATCTCATATAGCACATATTTTATCTCCATTTCCTTAGAATGAAGTTTCTTTTCTTTCGCTCTTCCTTCCTTTTTTTGAGAGAGTCTCACTATGCAGTTCAAGCTGGCTTTCAATTTAGCTAGATTAGCCAAGCATGGTAGTGCATGCCTGTAATGCCAGCATTTGGTAGGCTGAAGCAGGAGGATCGCTGTGAGTTTGAGGCCAGCCTAAACTGCATAGTGAGACCCTGTCACAAAAAAAACAAGACAAAACAAAACAAAATGAACCTAGCTAGATTAAGTTTCTTGAAATGAAGTTTAAGGAGGAAAAAAAAAGCCTGGGCATGGTGGTGGATGCCTGTAATACCAGTACTGAGAGGCTGAGGCAAGAGTTTGACACTAGCCTGTACTACATAGTGAGTTCAAGGCCAGCCTGAACTACATAGCAATGTAGCAAGACCTTGTCTCAAAAAACAAAGCACAATGCAGAGTACTAACCACTATACAATCACAGCCTGAAAAAACAAAGACTTAAGATTATAGATTATTAGCCTGAGCTAATGATGTCATCCATATACCCTTGCTTTGTGTCCTGCTTCCCTATTGGATCAATATTAGTGGATAATTGGGGTAGTTTTTGTGGATAATTATCCCTGTTGGATAATATTAGTAATCTTATCAGTTGATTATAGTTTGACCTACCTTGTACTTACCTTGGGATTTTGTGCTATAAAATATTCTCGGAGAAGTGACCTCAGGGGGCAACTCCCTGGGGACCTCTACTGTCCTTATCCCCCACTAAACCTTGCTACCCTTAACCTCCTTTGTCCTGTGGAATTCATTCTTGGATTTCAGGGGACAGCAGGTTGGGGGTTATAGCCCTCCTTATATCAGAGGGCAGCTGGCCTGGATTCAGGCAATAAGCGGATGTGCTCTCTACAGAAAATGTAAAAATAATTCCCCAACCAGCCTTTTATTGCTACCATGCATCAGCAATTAGAAAACAGTGTTGCAGCAATTAGAAAATAGTTTATTGCTATCATGCATCAGCAATTAGAAAACAGTGTTGGTGGCAAATGTGCTTCCTAATGGCCCTGAATCAAGGCCAGCAGTTTTCTGTAGCTGTTGGTTTCAAGCAGGAGCCTAAAGTGGTATCTTTCTATGGTCTGTTGGCCATTTCAGAACTTCAGAAATGTAATGGTCAATTCATTAGAAAGTAACAAATAACTAAATAAATTTTACGAGAGGACTTCAAGATGGTGACCGGGTAGGCAGCGGAGAGAGAACCTTCCGGAGGAATACCACTCAGACAAAGGAATATAGGAATATGGCAACATGTGAAGGACAGAAAGGAAAGAGGTGGGTATCCTGAACTCAGGAAGGATCTGAAATGGGAATTGAAGACTAAGCAAAACCTCTTCTGGAGGAAAGGATCAGAGATCTGCCATGGTGCAGTCGGAGGGAGAGGAGAAGGAGGAAGTCACTGCTCCAAACACACCCTTGGCCCATGCCCTTGTTCCGGTGTTCGCAGCTTCAGCTTCGGAGAGCCACGCTCACGGAAGCCTCCCGATGCAGCCAGGGGAGAGCGGAGTTGCAAGAGCTGGTCCAGGGCTGGAGAGGGGAGGGCACAGCCAGGAAAGGAGGCAATGGCGGTTGGGAGCAGGTGTGGAACCCAGTGTGAGGATGAGAAGTTACGACAGCCACTGGGGCAGAGTCCCCACCCTGCGGCAACCTTCCTAATCAGCGCCTGAGAGAATCAATGCAACTAGTACACAGCCCACCACACCTGGCTCTGCGCCTGCTTCGAGGCGGTGGCCCCCTGCCTCTCCGCTGGGTGAGCCGCTACTGGCGGAGAGCAGCGGGGAACCTCGGCAGCAAGCCGTGGCAGCTCCCAGGGATCCGGCCGAGGAACGGACAGGGGTTCCAGCACTGCAACTGGAGGGAGATGCAGATGGAGGTGGATTGCGTGGCTCCATGCCCTTCTCACTCCAATATCAGGCAGGAAGCACGAGCTGGGTTGCCGGAACTCAGCTCCCACCCTGAACTCTCTGTGGGAGCACCTTGAGTCTCGGCGGCTTGAGCAAGCACCACCTGTTCCTAGCAGCAATGGGACGAATCCACGATCTTCAGGACTCACCCCAAACTATTAATGTGAGCACCAAGAGGGTCTCCTTACAGCTAGCACATATGAACCTTGCATGAACCCATAGCAACAAATTAGGTGAAAAGCAGCAGACCGAGAGTATGAAAAACAACAACATACTCTATACAGCAGACCCAAGAAAATCCTCCAACTCTATTCTAGAACTAATCTTTAAACTCAGTTCATACCCTGAACTAACACAGTGACAACGGGCCAGGGAAATTTCAAGCCCTTATACCAAGCATTGTAAGTTCGTCCAATGCCCAGCTGCAAGGGGTGGGGAAAGGTAATATTGGAGATCAGGAGGAGGGAGGAGGAGAAGAAAGGGCCTCCGGCATCAAGGCAATGGGACAGAGCCAAACAGGTCACCGAGGGCACCCCGACGGGGGCGCGTGTCCCATGGCTGCTCTGCTGTGGGCCCCGTGGTTGCTCCATTGTGGGCCCCGCAGCTGCGCTGCTCCTCTGTGGGCCCCGCGGCTACTTTGCTGGGGGCCCAGCGGCTGCTCTGCTGTGGGCCCCACTGAGGGCACCCCACAGACTGGACCCGCCCTCACCCATAGCACGGCCACAGGATGGAGCCGGGCAGTCTGCTGTGAGCATAGGTGCTTTTCCACCTCCAACCATGGCAGTTTGTATACACCCATGTATGTTATACTACAGTCTGAGGCAGCTATATCTCTTCCCAAGGCGAGAGTCCAGGGGTATAGATAAACCCAGGAATACAGTTATTATCACAGGGAAGATGACTGATTGAGTGGTAGGGCAACGGAGATGAGGGAGGAGAAAATTGAATGATCAAATGGGCCATCATCTGTGTAACTGAGTAACAAATGTGAAGGTAACATTATGTAGGACAGCATCCAGAGCTAATTCCCTTCTATGTTCTCTATAATTTGTATTTCCTCAATCGTTTTTGTATTAACAGAAGTGAAGATAACTTTATATTATGCAGCATCCAGTGCTAATTCCCTACTGTCTTCTCTATAGTTTGGTGTTTCCTTTAATGTTTATGTCATAACTAATGTGAAGATAACATTATGTAATACAGCATCCAGTGCTAATTCCCTACTATAATCTGTATAATTTTGTATTTTCGGTATTGTTTATGGCTTATTCTGGTTCATATGTCTCCATTCTTTTGTCTTTAAAAAAAATTTAAAAGAAAAAAAATGTGCTTCCTGTGGTGCCGGCCCTGCCCACCCACCCTGCTCCACACACACAAGTTTAATCAAACATGCAGACGCAGCCTGGGGGGCTCCTCTTCTCCTCCAAATTCCCCAGCCTGGTGCTTGCCTCACTTTCCTCATGCTGGGGTGTGAGAGCTGCTCGCCCTAAGTGTCCAGGGCCTTGGCCTGGGGGGCTCTCAGCCTTTGCTTGGCCCCATTAACAGCCCAGTGTGAGTCCTGCAAACTGAGCACCTTTAGGCAACATCTCAGCTCTCCCTGTGCTTGAGCCCCATGGCAATTGCTGCTGCCAGCAGATTCCTCATCTCCACTTTTTCCATTCTTCAAGAATATTGTCAGCAGCTGGGGGTGGTGGCGCATGCCTGTAATCCCAGCACTCAGGAGGCTGAGGCAGGAGGATCGTTGCAAATTTGAGACCAGCCTGGGCTACAAAGTGAGCTCAAGGCCAGCTTGAACTGCATAGTGAGACCCTGTCTCAAAAAGACAAAAAAAAAAAAAAAAAAATATATATATATATATGTATATATATATATAGTCAGCCATGTATGGTGGTGCACCCTTATAAGCACTGTGTGAGGCCAAGGCAGGAGAATCTCAAGTTTTAGCCTAGCCTGGGCAACTTAGTACCTCAGGGAAGGTTTGTCTCAAAATAAGAAATGAAAAGGGCCAGGATATAGTTCAGGGTGACAGCCTTGGGTTCAATTCCTAGTTTAGGGGAAAAATCCCAAACAAACCAAAAACAAGAAAAGCCTTCTGGATTTCATGGTCATTCTTAGGTTTAATTAACTGGCCTGAAGTCTTCCCTAATCTCTGTCTTTTTTTTTTTTTTTTGGACAGGGTCTCACTGTGTAGTTCAGGCTGGCCTTAAACTCACTATATAGCCCAGGCTGGCCTCAAGCTCCTAGTGAGCCTCCTGCCTCAGCCTCTCAAGTGCTAGGATTATAGCTGTGCCATGCCAGGCCTGCATGTCATTTTTATTTCCTCACTTATGCTTGAGCTGTCTGCAGCTCTCTGCAGAACCTCACTCAGGACCTGTGCCATCAAATCACTTTCCACGGAGGATTCCAATGCAAGGCTCAGAATTCCTCAAGGCCACAAAGTCCCTCTCCTCATGCCTGTCAAAGGGAAGAAGCCT
Organism: Dinomys branickii; assembly: GCA_004027595.1. NCBI lineage: Eukaryota > Metazoa > Chordata > Mammalia > Rodentia > Dinomyidae > Dinomys > Dinomys branickii. The sequence continues at coordinate 17,525 of PVLD010011359.1, forward strand.
CTTGCTTGTCCCTACTGTGAGCACTATATTCTGAGGTCCCCACTGATCTCACCATAGTTTTGATGAGAACAACTCCCTGATAGTGCTTTCCAGATGGCCAACCACCTCCTCTCAGGTCTGCAGCCCAGCTGCGATTGTTGCCAAGACAGCTTCTTGTCATCAAGGTGGGGTGTGAACTTGTGATCCTCCTGCTTTAGGTGGAGGGCCTCTGCCCTGAGTGGAGAAGGGGAACTGCCCCAAAAGAGTAGAGCATTTATTTATACCCTCTGGTTCATTTCTGCTGCCAGCCCAGAAATCAGTTAAAAAGTTAAAACTACTTGTTCACTCACTTCAAGGAGCTCCCATGTCCTCGGGCTGGCTTCATCCTGCACGTGTAATTATCTTCCAGCTTCAGCGGCTCCCAGCATCACTTCAGGCGATGTTCTGAGAAATGCATTGTTAGGCGACACTGTGCACACGTCATGGGGTGCACCTGGATGAACCTAGATGCTATCACATACCTGCATGGCATGGTGTATATGTGTTTGCACGGCATAGTGTAAATGTGTCTGTAGACTTACATTTGCTATGATTTACTGAGGAGACAAAGTAAACAAGAGCTGTAGAGAGTTGCTGCCAGCGTAACATGGCACTTTACACAACTTCCTTTAAAAGCAGAAGTAGAAGGATCTCACTCCAAAATAATAGCAGTAATAAGGAGGGCTGGGGACATAGCTCAGCCATAGAGCCTTTGCCTGGCATGTATAAGGCCTCGGTTCAACCCCCAGTATTGAAAAAGAAGTGAAAAGTATAGCACAGTAAACAGGTAAGTCAGTGAGCTTCAAAGCTCAGGGGCACCTTGGGACACCTGAGGATGTGATCCCACTCGTCTAGCACAGGCGCACTATGGGATACACAGCCTGGGCTGTGTAACCATGACTTAGCACAGGTCACCATGCACGTGCTAGTTACAGCACTATAAGAGGATGTAAATATGTGATAACAACTTGTATGAGAATTACACAAGAAAGATGCAGGTGGGTCATGCTCTTGCTCTTCTGCTCTTGTGCTGTGCTCTGCTCCATGCTGCCTGCTGTTGTTGCTCATGTCTTGCACATGTGTGTTCTTTAACCTTGGGATCTCATCCTTGAAAATCTCCCTTGGGCCCCCTGGAGGGCTGATGGTCAGCAACATAGTTATTATCATTATCAAGTGTTATGTACTGTACATAACTGCATGTGGTGTGCTTTTGTTTGGTTTTTGTCTATTTACAGTGGTACCTCAGTTCATGAGCTTAATTTGTTCCACAACTTTGGAAAAGATGGCCACAGTCATGTTCATCACCCAATGCGGTCTGCAAACAAAAACAAAATTTTGCCAAGTGCTTCTGTTTGCCAACAAAATTGTTTGCGAACAAAAATATTTGCGAACTGAGGTAGCACTGTGCCTGGGAATTGAACACTGGGGATTGAACCCAGGGCCTTTCCACTAAGTTATATCCACAGTGATAGGTTTCCCACCTGAGACGTGCTCAGTCCTCATGGTGATGGTCCAATACAGAGTTATAATGGTGCCTAGGTCCTGTTTTCCCAGAAACCCCTGTAGTTTCTTCTTCTCAGCTGCCTTTGCCAAAGCCCACATACACTAGCAGTGACCCAATCCCCCTTCAGCAAGTTATGCTGAGCAGCCTATGTCAGTTACCCTGTGCCCCCTCCCCTCGGAGTACATATAAGCTCCAACCCTGTCCTTTGTCTTCAGATAGCCAGCCCAGCTGCTTTGAGCTGACTCCCTCCGTGCCTGCATTAAACTTTTATCTCTTGCTGTATATCTCTTCCTCTGCTTCGTTTTAGATCGAGTACCTAATGCTCACTCAATCACACAGCTGTTTTCTATTTTTTTATTTTGAGACAAGCGCTTACCAAGTCACCCAGGTGTGGCTTGAACTTGTGATCCTCCTGCTTCAGCTTCCCCGAGTGCTGGGATAATAGGTGTGTATCACCCTATTACTGGGTAGCCTGCTTCTAAAAGTGGCTTGCCAACTAGATCTTACCAGGTTCCAGTTGCTTGCCTCTCCTGCGTAGGATTCCAGATTCTTCTCTTCTTGAACAAAGAAGTATACGAGCCAAGCAAAAACCAGTGGCAAAGTTTATTTGAGAAAGTAAAAGGGAAGAGTTGGGGAGAAACTGGCTCTGTGAAACAGGCTTGGGCTGCGTACAGAGAAACAGAGACTAAGAGCAAGGATAAAAGCACACGTGTTGTCTGGGAAACGCAGCATGGGCTGTCCTGGAAAGTTAGGATAGCAGAGCCTTCATGGCATCAACGTGTCCTCTTATGCTTTCTACGTACAGGTTCTGAGACGCTGTGCTGGGGTCCCACACCTCAGGGTGATGTCAGGTCCACGCCATCCTACTGAATTTTGGTTCTCAGAAGTCCACATGCAGGGCTTTGGGAACTGTTCTGAGCATGTGTCTGGGATCTTGTAATTAACAGGTCACGCCTACTTCCCCAGGCAGTTTTGCCACTCCCTAATCTATCTCAGCCCTGCCTGCCTGCTTGGCTATTTTTTTGTTTTGATTTTGCAGTGCTGTGTATCAAACCCAGGGGTTCATGCATGCTAGGAAAGTGCTGTACCACCGAGCTATTTCCCCCACCTCGTCCTGTATTCTGATACCGCTGGCAGGGCAGTAGGTGCGTTTACACCATGAATCATGGGTTGCGCTGCAATGTTATATTCACTAAGCATCTCTAGGCAGTAGGAAATTTTCAACTCCATTCCAGTCTTATGGGGCCACCACTGTCACGTGGCTCATCTCTGACTGAAATGACATTACACGGGACCTGAGTGTAATTCTTACAATTCCAGCAACTGCTGACCATACTTGTGCTGCTGTCCAAGTTGCTGCTGCTCACACTTCCTCCTGAGTGAGGGCCAGAGTTGGGGTATGCTGAGGCTGCTGGGCTGGGCTGGGAGGGCCGGGCAGTGCATCTGAGTCTGCCAGGCTGTAAGTCAAACTTTCGACACACCATGTCTTTGCCAGGACAGGTGGAGCACACCTATAATCCCAGCACTCCTTGCAGCTGAGGCAGGAGCATTGCAGACTGCAGCCTTGACTGGGCAATTAGAAAGAAAAAGGGGTGCGATGAGCGCTGGGGAATGTAGCTCCTCCCCGTGTGAAAGTCCTGGGTTCAATCCCAGAACTGGAAAAAAAAAAGTCACCAAAACAAAAACAGCAACACTAAGCTTTTGAAGCGGGGAGTATTGTTATCTGCACTTACAGGAGAGGAAATGGAGGCCCTGAGACCTCACTGGAGGGCAGAGGACCAGGGCCTGACAAGGCTGGGGTTGGGGTGTGGGCAGATCTGCTTTCTCTGCCGCGGCCTTAGCCTCCAGTGTTTACAGTGCCTGGGAAACAAGGCGGAGGAGATCCAGCCTGCTGTCCCTGTCACTGAACAGTGCACCTCCCTAACCGGCCCTGAGCCCTACCTTGAGCTGCTGCCCCTCAAACCCTCAACTTCTCGGAGCTTTCCCTCACGGTCTGCTTCCGCTGAAATGTAACTCTCCCTGGAGGGCACCGACCACCTCTACAAGCTTTTGAAAGAGCTGTTTATTTTCTTCTAGGTGAGGGCGCTCCTGATTGCTGCCTCCAGAGGCCCCCTCACCAATTCGAGCTTAAAATAGCCTTCTGACCCAAGGCACAGCTTTTTGTTTTTGAGAGAGGGGTCTCTTTAGGAGTCCAAGTTGACCTTGAACTTGAGATCCTCCTGCCTCAGCCTCCCTCCCTCATGCCTCCTGCTGGGATGACAGGTGTGCACCCACCACATCGAGTCATCCCTTCTCATCGCTGTCACCTGCCACTTGCCAGCCCTCCCTTGCCTGCACAGGGGACGCTGGCACAGGGGTCTGCGTGGAGGGCACTTCATCTGCCTGGCCTCTTACAACTTGGTGGCTTTGTCCCCAAGAACCCGCTCCACTCCAGCACCACGGGGCAGCAGGATCCCAACCCTGATCTCAGCCCCAGAAGGAGGCCTCCTTGCATACTGACAAGGCCTGCTGTCCCCCTTGACTCTTGACTTTCCTTCTGGTCTACTCCTGCGGGTCTCCCAGGACCTGAGGATGACTGGCCCTCCCTTTTTCCCTCCTTGCCTCCAACACATCGGCTGCCCTGTCCAGCTCCACACCACAGCCTGCGCCTCCAGGCTTTCATGCCGAACCCTTGAACTTCCACACACACCCCAGGTGGTCCCATCCTTGCACCTGTCTGGTGAGACCTCGACCCTGGTTGAGCCCCTTGGTGTTTTCTTCAGGACTTCACTCTGGCAGCTTAGAAGTGTTGGGGGGACATCACGTAACCAGGAGGTGGCCACCACTGCTCCCTCAAGGTCCTCAACACTAAGGAGGCACCAGCACTGCTTCGTCAACGACCACAGCACTGCCCAGGCCTACGTCCCTGACCACTGCCTCTGTGAGGCTGTGCTCCACCTCTCAGCTTAATCTCAGCCGAAGATTTCACTCTTACGTTGCAAGGAAAAGGAAGCCATTACAGTTGAATCCCATGACACCTGCCCCCCTGCCCTCCTGTGCCCTCCTCCTATATAAATATTTCTGCATGTTTATTTGTTTATTTACTTATTTAATTTTTATTTTTTTAAATTTTATTTTAAAGACAAAAGAATGGAGACATATGAACCAGAAATGCCATAAACAATACAGAAAATACAAAGTTACGCAGAATATAGTAGGGAATTAGCACTGGGTGTTGTATTACATAGTTATCTTCACATTAGTTAACACAAAAACATTAAAGGAAATACCAAATTATAGAGAAGATAGTAAGGAACTTGCACTGGATGTGGTATAACATAAAGTTATCTTCACTTCTGTTAATACAAAAGCGACTGAGGAAATACAGAATTATAGAGAACATAGAAGGGAATTAGCTCTGGATGCTGTCCTACACAATGTTACCTTCACCTTTGTTACTCAGTTACACAGATGATGGCCCATTTGATCATTCAATTTTTCTCCTCCTTCATCTCCATTGCCCTACCACTCAATCAGTCATCTTCCCTGTGATAATAACTGTACTCCTGGGTTTATCTATATCCTTGGACTCTCGCCTTGGGAAGAGATATAGCTCCCTCAGAGTGTACTATAACATACATGGGTGTATACAAACTGCCATGGTTGGGGGTGGGAAAGCACATATGCTCACAGCGGACCGCCGGGCTCCACCCTGTCATGGTGCTATGGGTGGGGGCGGGTCCAGTCCATGAGGTGCCCTGAGCGGGGCCCTCAGCGGAGCAGCCACCGGGCCTACTGCAGAGCAGCAGCGGAGCAGCCATGGGGCCCACAGCGGAGCAGCCGCGGGGCCCACTGCAGAGCAGCATGGGGGGGGCCCACTGCAGGGCAGCTGCGGGGCCCTCTGCAGAGCAGCTCTGCATATGTTTAGATAACAATTGCTAAGCCTAGGCTAAGTAGTTAAGTGATAGATATGCAAATGAGAATTGAATACTCTTTCTTTTTTATGCTTTCAGTTTGCTTGTTTTCTTTTCTTTTTTTCTTTTCTTTTCTTTTCTTTTTTTTTTTTTTGTCTTTTTGAGACAGGTTCTCTCTCTGCAGTTTAGGCTGGCCTTAAGCTCGCTTTGTAGCCCAGGCTGGCCTTGCAGGGATCCTCCTGCCTCAGCCTCCAGAGTACTGGGATTATGGGCGTGAGCCACCACACCCAGCCAATTTGCTTGTATTTTTGTTTATTTTCAGTGCTGAGGATGGAACCTATGGTCTCCCACAGGCTAGGCAAGTGCTCTCTGCCACTGCCTTATACCTTTGGTCCTTTGGTTTTTCTGTATGCTTTTGTTTTGTTTTGTTTGAGACTGTCTGACTTTGTCACAGTGACCTTTCTGCCTCAGCCTCCAAAGTGCTGGGGTTACAGGCATTCACCACTATGCCTGGCTACATGCTTGAAAATTTTCACAGTTCTTTTTGTTTTCCTCTGCTTCCACTTATTGCTCACCCCTCTTAAGGCTGGTGTCCCCTGGCCTGTGTCACTCCCAGGCTTTTGCAGTGATCTTCATGTCATTTTTTAGTTTCCTGTTACTGCAACTTCTTCAGTACCCAGTGTGACTGATTGACTCTTTCCTACAACACCATCTTTCCTGGACCCGAGGCTCCACCACCCCTCTGTCTCCCGCCTGTGCCTGTGCCCCAGTTGCTCTTCCCGTTCCCCTATGAGCTCCTTCTGCTCTCTCTCCGGAGTGGCCTTCACAGAGGGTGTGCATTCCCGGACTCTCCTCCGTGGTGCGCTGCATGCTCCCTGCACCAGCGCATTCCCACCCCACAGCTGCGCGCCCGTCGGCTGACTACTGTCACATTAACGCCCTGTCTGCTCTCTGGGCTTGCGCTGATGTCCCTACTTCCACGTCCCAAAGGTCCCACGAACTTAGCACATTTAAAACTGAAGTCACGCTCCTCCCCATGCTCCGCACCCTCCTCATATAGGAGCGTGGGGTCCTGCCCCAGCCCCACCCTTTAGGGGGCTTCACCTGTCACAAACAACTTGTCCCACACATTTATTTATTTATTTTATTTTAAAGACAAAAGAATGGAGACATTTAAACCAGAATAACACAAAAACAATAAAGGAAATACAAAATTATAGATAGAGAAGGTAGTAGGGAATTAGCACTGGATGCTGTATTACATAATGTTATCTTCGCATTTGTTACTCAGTTATACAGATGATGGCTTATTCGATTAATCAGTTTTCTCCACCCTCATCTCCATCGTTCTCCCACCCCAAGCCCTTGAGGGCTTGTCAATGGGTCTTGACCATAGTGAACCTGGTTCCCTGCCTATCTACCCTCTTAGAGGATGGGTGATTTTCCACCTCCTGCCATGGGAATTTGTGTGCACACGTTTGTTACAGCATAATTTGAAGCAGCCATATCTCTTCCCAATATGAAAGCCCGAGGGAGTAAATATACCAAAAAGTACAGTTATTACCAGAGGGAAGACCATTGACTGGGTCACACACATTTATTAAATGATACTGTAGCCAGGTGTGGTGGTGCACACCTGTAATTCTAGCACTCTCAAAAAGACAAAAAAAAAAAATTAAATGGTACTGCAATGTCTCTGTCGCAATCTGAAACCGGTAATTAATACTGCTTGGGCCCTGAAGAGATACAGCTGCCATCACTTGTGCTGATCCTGGGAGCAGAAAAATGACAATGACCAAATTCTGTGAGCGCTGGAGGTTGCGCCTCTGCTGGATTCTGAAGTACGCGTTACCTTGAGGTGTAGGAGGGTTTAGGTAGTGTGAGCACTTAGGTAAGAGAAAAAAAAAATGCAGTGTTAATTAGCTTGTCAAATACTACCTCTCAAACTGCATGATAAAACGCCATATTCCAAGAGTGTGGAATGTTTGTTTTTTCTTTGTGTTCCTTTTAAACGTCATCTGTGTATACATTTTAATAAAATATATTTATCTGTATGAACATTATAATATCATGTTTACATAGCCTAAATATTACTTTTGATTTTTAAAATATAAGCTTTTTATTTTAGAATAGTTTTAGATTTAGAGAAAAGCTGCAAAGGTAGTATAGAAAGTTCCAAAAAAAAAAGAAAGAAAAGTTCCTGTATGTTCCACCCTGAACCTCCATTAAAATCACACATTATGATACAGTATTTGTTAGCAGTAATAGGCAAATACATCACTCCCTGTATCCATATGTTCTGCAATATAGGCTCAACAATTGCTGTTAGAAAATATTGGGAAAAAAGAGGAACTATATGCAACACACACAGAATTTTTCTTTTTTGTTTTGTTTTGGTCTTTTTTTGTTTGTTTGTTTTGAGACAAGGTCTCACTACGCAGTTCAGACTGGCTTTGAGCTCACTTTGTAGCCCAGGCTGGTCTAGAACTTGCGATGATCCTGTTGCCTCAGCCTCCTGAATGCTGGGATTACAGGCATGCGCCACCACGTCTGGTGCTTTTTTGGTCTTTTTGAGGTAGGGACTCGCTATGAAGTTCAGGCTGGCCTTGAGCTCACTTTGTAGCTCAGGCTGGTCTTGAACTCATAAGGATCCTCCTGCCTCATCCTCCCGAGTGCTGGGATTACAGGCGTGTGCCAACATGCCAGACCAGAATTTTCATTATTTACTAATAATAGAAGTATAATAATAACTATGTAATGTTTACATTGTATTATGCTTTATAAATAACCTAGAGATATTAAAGTGTCTGGGAGGATGTATATGTAAAGTATATAGGAAGATGAACAGATAACACGATTTTAAATAAGGCACTTGAGGGGCTGGGGATATAGCTCAGTGGCACAAGTGACAGCTTGGTAAGCACAAGGTCCTGAGTTTGATACTCAGTACTAAAATAGAAAGAAAAAGAAAGAAAGAAAAACTTAAATAAGACACTTTAGCACCCTTTGATTTGAGTATCTATGTTTTGATATTTATGGGGTCCTGTAATCAATTCCCCATGGATAATCAGAATATAAGCAACACTTTATTGACATGTGCATATTTTTGCTTTTTGTCTTTTTGAGACAAAGTCTTGCTTTACAGTTGAGGCTGGCCTTGAGCTCACTTTGTAGCCCAGGCTGGTCTCGAACTCACAATGATCCTCCTGCCTCAGCCTCCTGAGTGCTGGGATTACAGGCGTGCACCACCACGCCCAGCTGCATAGTTTTTACCATTGCTTTTATGTTTTTTGGTACCATGAACCGAACTCAGGACTTCATGCTTGCCAGGTAGGTGCTGGGCCACTGAGCGCTATCCCCAACCCACCATTACTCTTCTGTTTCAGGGTTCCATCTAGGATGCCACATTACATTTACTTGACATATATCCTTAGCCAGGCATGGTGGCTCATGCCTGTAATCCCAGCACTCAGGAGGCTGAGGCAGGAGGATCACTGAAAGTTTGACACCAGCCTGCACTACATAATGAGTTCAAGGCCAGTCTGAACTACATAGTAAGACCCTGCCTGAGCAAACAAACAGACAAACAAACAAACAAATATCCTTGGGCTCCTCTATATTGTGATAGTTTCCCTGAATTTTTCAATACATGTGAAAAATGCTGACTGGACATTTTATAGGTTGTTCTTCAGTTTGGGATATATATGATGTTCTTCTCACGTTTAGACACTAATTATGCCTTAGTCATTGCTTTTGTTGTTGTTTTACTTGGGAATAATAGTCCTTCACCCTTCTAATCTTTTCCTCTTCTTTTATTTCTTTGTTTTCTCCTCTTATTCCTTTAAAATTTTCTTCCATTAGGGTAAATCACCCTACTGAGTAGATATTTCCTGTATATAACTATGTGACTTATCTTAGATTTTTGTTATATAACTCTAAATTTTATAAGTATAGTTATTCTTTTTTTGGTATTAGGAATTGAACTCAGGACCTTGCACTTGCCAGGCAGGAGCTTGTGCTGCTGAGCTATAACCCCGGCCTGGTAACTAAGGTTAAAGTCAACAAATTGTAACAGTTATCACGGTTTGCCATTTTCCAGCCTGTGCTTGATGGTATTGTTACTACTGATTGTACTGCTCTAGTGAAGGTGACATAGTTGTGATCAGTTGATCTTCCTTGTGTGTCAGTACCCAGATTGTCTGGGGGACGTATACAGTGCTAGAACTGGGTGCTGGGCCACACAGGCAGCACCCTTTCATCCCTAATAAATTGAAGAGGCAGGATGCTGGGACAGACTCAAAAGCTTAAAGCCAGGTATGCCTAGAAGACATCTTTGAAAAGTAGTCATTTTCTAAAGAGGTCTCAATACTAGTAATAATGCTACAATACCATAAGCAATTTACAAGCCTTAATGCAGAAACGAAACAAAACAAAATAGAAGATATGGAAGCAAAATGCGACTTGTAATCCCCAACTCACCCAAGCTAAATCAAGGGGGCCCTAAGGTAGGAGAACTAAAAAGCCACTCAGCTGAATTTTATGAAATGGTAGCAGTGGAAGTAACAAAACAAATCAGTAAGTCTCTTGACAAGAACAGAACAGAGCTGGGCATGATGACGCACGCCTGTAATCCTAGCACTCTGGAGGCTGAGGCAGGAGGATTGTTGTGAGCTCCAGACCAGCCTGGGCTACAAAGTGAGCTCAAGGCCAGCCTGAACTGCCTAGTGAGACCCTGTCTCAAAATGACCAAAAAAAAAAAAAAAAGAAAAGAAAACAACAACGACAACAAAAAACAGAACAGAGAAAATTAAACAGATGACAATCATAATAAAGGAAATAATTAGTGGGTCTAAAGATACAAACAAAAAATAGAGCAGATACAGATAAAAAATAGTGAAGCTGAGGAAAGACATGGAAAACCATGAATGTCCAACATGGAAAAGAACAGGGTTTGATAATCAGACTCAAACAGAGATCCAGGAGACTAAGAAGATTATACACTGTGACCAACTGGGATTCATACCAGGTATGCAGGGATGGTTCAATACATGCAAATCAATAAATGTAATATACCACATTCATAGAGCCAAGGACAAAAATCATGATCATATCAATAGATGCAGAAAAGGCTTTTTTTTTTGGTCTTTTTTATTTATTTAAGACAGGGTCTCGCTATGTAGTTTAGGCTGGCCTTGAGCTCACTTTGTAGCCCAGGCTGGTCTGGAACTCACAACGATCCTCCTGCCTCAGCCTACCAAGTGCTGGGACTACAGGTGTGTGCCACCACGCCTGGCTGAAAAAGCTTTTGACAAAGTCCAGCACCCATTCATGATAAAAATTGTACAGAAAATTGGAATGGATGGTCTTTATCTCAATCTAATACAAGCCATTTTTGACAACTCAATGGCCAACATCATACTAAATGGACAAAAATTGAAAGCTTTCACTGTAAAGTCAAGAACAGATAAGGATGCCCACTGTCTTTCACTCTTATTCAACATAGTCCTGCAAACTTTAGCCAGAGCACTTAGACAAGAGAAAGAAATAAAAGGCATAACAATAGGAAAGGAAGAAGTGAAATTATCACTGTTTGGAGATGACATGATACTCCACATAGAAAACTGGAAAAACACTACAAAACTGGTAGATTTAAGAAGCAAATTCAGTAGCGTAGCTGGATACAAAGTCAATGCTCAAAAATCAATAGCATTCTTGTACACAAATAACAAAGTAATTGAAGAGAAATTAGGGAAACAACACCTTTAGCAATAGCATCCAAGAAATTGAAATACCTAGGAGTCAATCTAATAAAGGATGTAAAAGACCTCTATGTTGAAAACTACAGTACTCTGTAAAAGGAGATTAAAGGCGATATCAGAAAATGGAAAGATATCCCTTGCTTGTGGGTAGGAAGAACCAATATAGTGAAAATGGCCATACTTTCAAAACTATTATACAGATTTAATGCAATTCCAGTCAAAATTCCAACAGCATATTTCACAAAATTAGAGAAAATAATTCTAAAATTAATGGGAATCAGACAGAAGAGACATAGAATAGCAAAGGCAATTCTGGGCAACAAAGGCAAGGCAGGTGGCATCACAATCCCTGACTTGAAATTATACTATAAAGCTATTGTGATAAAAACAGCATGATACTGGCAGAAAAACAGACCCAACGATCAATGGAACAGACTAGGAGATGCAGAAACAAATCTAGACATATTCAAGCCACCTTATATTTGACAAAGGGACCAAACACATATAGTGAAAGAAAGATTGCTTCTTTAATAAATGGTACCGGGAAAACACACATGTTGAAAATTAAAATTGGACCCATATCTTTCACCATGCACTAAACTAAATTTGAAATGGATCAAAGATATAACTATTAATACAGAAACATTAAATCTTTTTTGTTTTGTCTTTTTGAGATAGAGTCTTACTGTGCAGTTCAGGCTGATGTTGAGCTCACTTTGTAGCCCAGGCTGGCCTCAAACTCACAAGGACCCTCCATGCCTGGCCCAGAAACATTAAACCTGCTGGAAGATAGAAGAGCTAAAACTCTTGAAGACACTGGAGTTGGCAAAGACTTTATAAATGAAACTCTGATTGCACAGGAACTATCACAAAGAATCAACAATTGGGATCTTATCTTATTAAAAAGTTTTTTTGGACAGCAAGAGAAACCATGAACAGAGTGAAAAGACAACCCACAGTGTGTGAAAAAATATTTGCCAGATGTTCCTCAGACAAAGGTTCACTATGGAGAACGTATAAAGAACTCAAAAAAGATCAGACCTCCCAAATTTAAAGATCCAACCCAAAACTGGGCATTGAAGAAGAATACACACTTTTCAGATGAAGAAATACAAACAGCAAATAAATATATGGAAAAATGTTCAACATGATTGGTCATTTGAGAAATACAAATGAAAACAACACTGAGATTCCATCTCACTCCAGAAAGAATGGCTATTATCAAGAAAGCAGCCAATAACAAATGCTAGGTGGGCTGTGGGAGTGTAAATTGGTACAGCCCCTGTGGAAATCACTGTGGAGATTCCTCATACAACTAGGATTGGAGGTCCCATTTGACCCAGCTATTTCCCTTCTGGGTATCTTCCCAGAAGAATTAAAAACGTACCAAAAGGACCTATGTGCACCCATTTTATAGCAGCACAATTTGTAATAGCTGGATCTTGGAAATAACCCAAAAGCCCATCAACTGAAGAACGGATAAAAAAGATGTGGTCTTTTTATATAAAGGAACATTACTCAGCCATAAAGAAGGATAAACTAGACTTTTATAGGTAAATGGATACAACTTGAGTCCATACTCATAAGTGAAATAAACCAGATGCAAATGTGTAAACACTGTGTTGTCTCCCTAGTATGAGAAGCTGAACGTGTAAATGTGATCCAAAATGTACAATAGATATTGTAAAATGGGAAGAAACTTAAAAAGGAAAGAGAAACTGGTTTAGGGGATTGGGAAAAAAGAAGGAAGGGAAAAGCAAAAGGAAAAAAAATATGTATATATAAAAGATAATTGAGATAGTTATGCTGCTATTTTCTCTCAGTTCATTGAAAGGATAGGTTTGAAAAAAAGAAAAGATAGGTTTGTGCTAATATTGTTTGGCCAATTAAATGCTGATATCTTGTACTCTGAGTAACTAATTTAGAGATAACAATAGACAATGTGTTGACCATTGTTACCCTCCTATCATATTGTTTTGGAATTTTGGGTTTTTTTTTTTTTTTTTTTTGTCTTTTTGAGATAGGGTCTCTGCAGTTCAGGCTAGCCTTAAGCTCACTATGTAGCCCAGGCTGGTCTTGAACTTGTAATAATCCTGCTGCCTCAGCCTCCCGAGGGCTGGATTTGCAGGTGTGCACCACCACGCCCGGCTTGTGTTTTTTTTCTTTTTCTTTAAAATAAAAATTAAAAAACTTCAAGAAATCCAGGAAACAAAAAATTCTATTGAAAGTATACCCAGCAGAGTCAACCAGTGTAGAGGTAGAATACTAGCTCTAGAGGACAGGGCTGTGGTTGTCAATCATGAAATGAATCTAGAGGTTTTATACATATGATCATGTTCTCTGCAAACAGTGATAACTGAGCTGCTTCCTTTTCAATTTGGATTTTTTTATTTCTGCATGTGTTGCTATGATCATATGGTTTTTGTCCTTTGTGAGTTGTTTGTGATATTTTATAACTTGTTTAAAAAAATCTTTCTCTACTCTGGTACCATCTTATATTTTCTTTGAACAATTTTAAGTTTTACTTTTCACATACATAAGCTATCTGACATTTATTTGCAGCTATGTTCCAATGTAGGGTTATATTTTCAGGGGAGAGGGGTATTGAGTTTTCCTCTTCATAGGCATAGCATTCTCTCCATTTGTTTATGTTCTCCGAGAAAGTTGTATACTTCTCTTATATACACATTTTGTTATATTTATTCCAAAGTATCTTATGGTTTTTGTTGCTCTTACACGTGGTTGATTTTTTTTTTAAGGCAAGGTCTTGCGTGTAGTGAGTGTGGCCTTGAGTTCACTTTGTAGCCAGGCTGGCCTCATAGCAAGTCTCCTGCCTGTGCCTCGCAAGTGCTGGGATTATAGGCATGGGCCAGCTCACCTGGCCCAAGTGGTATTTCTTTTTTTTTTTTTTTTTTTTTTTTTTTGGCGGTACTGGGGATCGAACTCAGGACCCTGTGCTTGCTAGGCAGGCGCTTATTCCACTGAGCTATATCCCCAGCCCCCCAAGTGGTATTTCTTAAAATGAAATCTTCTATTTGTTCATTGATGTAGTATAGCATGTTGGTGCTTGTGTATTCATCATGTTCCAAGAAAAGAGTATGTTAATTCTAGTAGTTTGTAGGTTCTTCTGAATTTTCTTTGTAAAGTATACGTACTGAGGTACAGTAATCCGTCTGTGGTTAGCAATCATTTAGAAGGATGGCTTTCTTGCTTTTTAAAAGTTTTTTGAGACAATGACTCTATGTAATTCAGGCTGGCCTTCAACTCACAGCAGTCCTCCTGCCTCTGCCTCCCTCGTGCTGGGATTACAGGCCTGCGCCACCACCACGCTCAGCTCCTTCCTCTCTTCTTTCTCTCTTGGTTTCTCTTTTTCTCTCTCTTTCTTTCTGTGATAGGATCTCACTATGTAGTCCAGGCTAGGTTTAAACTTGCAGTGATCCTACCGCCTCAGCCTTCCGAATACTGGGGATTACAGGCATGTGCCACCACACCCAGCCATATTTGTTATTCTTATTGTGCCAGTTCATATCAGTTCCCAGCACAAAGTTGAGCAGAAATAGTAAAAACTGGTGGCTTCATCTTGGTTTGGAAGTGTCTTTCATTTCTAGTGAGGTCAATTTTTTTTTTCTTTTTGCAATGCTGGGGCTTGAACCCACGCCTTTACATATTCCAGGCAAGCTTGCTACCAGAGCTGCATTTCCAATCTTAGATACCTTTTCAAAATCATGAATTAGTGTTAATCTTTATCCACTGATTTCTCCATACTTGTTGAGGTAATCATGTGTATCTTCCTTGGGCTGGAGATATAGCTCAGTGGCATAAGTGCCTACCTGGCAAGCACAAGCTCCTGAGTTCGATTCCTAGTACAAAACAAAAACCATATGTTTACCCTTTAATGTGCTAATGCTGTATATATCATTAATGACTTTTTTAAGAGAGGGTCTTGCTGTGTAGTTGTTATAAGTTGTGTCTAGATGTCCTCCCAAAGCCTCATGCAGGCGTGGGGGTGCTTTTCAGTGGTGGCTGGATCTACAGTGTGTGGTGCTGGGATTAAGAGCAGCACATAGTAAAAACTGTATCATTACTAACTCCATCCACTGATAGGTTTGGCACCCACCCTCACCTGAGTAGCCTAGATAGAATATAAAAGGGTCAGAAAGAAGCTGCTATTGTTGATTGCTTGTTCTTGCTGTCGTAGACTGTGTCTCCTCTGAGATGTCCTCTGCCATGCCACTCTGCCTTGCAGCCAGCTGACTATTGACTGGAATCTGTATGAACTGTGATCCAAATAAACCTTTCTCTCTTTGCCTTTGGGTATTTTGTTTCAGCAACAAGAAAAGTAACTATGACAGAATTTGGAACCAGAGAAGTGAGGTTGTTACTGTACCATTACCTGGCCCTGTGATTTATGAGCTTTTGGGAATGGCTTGTGGGAAGAGTTTGGAAAAGTTTGGAGATGTTGGTTGGAAAAGTTTGGAGATGTTCATTGAAAAAGTAGCCCTGGAACTCCTTAAACTGTACTTTATGGGAGATTCTTGTCAGAGTTCAGAAGACCAGTAGGCTGATAAGGATGCTGCCAGTAAAGCCTGGGGCTCAGGAGATTTCTGCTGGGAACAGGACTGCATTGGCTGTTGGACTCCAGATGATATGTGTTATGCTTTGGCAGAAAGTTTGTTTACATTTTTCTCATGTCCAGAGCCTTTGCCTGTGACTTAAGATTAAGGGTCATGGACTAATTCATGTGGCAGAAGAAATTTCAAGGCATTTCTAATATTGAGGCCTTGAAATTTGGTATGGTATGTTTGCTGTTAGGGTTTTTTTGCCAGGTCTGTGTTGAAGTCAAGAGCAAAGAACCCAGGAGAATGACTTAAAATGTTGTTGGTTTGGCCAGAAAGGAAACTCTAGTGAAGCGGTGGACTGCAAAGATAGAGCAGAAGAAATCTTAATTGCTGAGAAGGAACAGGAGAACAGAACACAGGGCCTGAGGGCATCATAAGAAGTAGCGGGACTCCACTCTTTGCAGCCTCAAAATCACAAAAGTGTAAGACTTTACCTTGTGAATAGAGGCCCAGAACATCATGCTCCAGGGTGTCACCAGCCTAGAGAAGTTGTTTCTCCAGATATTAATGTGCTAATGCTGTATATATCATTAATGACTTTTTTTTAGAAAGGGTCTTGCTGTGTAGTTGGTTCACAGGCACTTGACCTCTACTACCAAGAGAGAGGAAAGACCGGCTACTGCTCCAGCTGGTGGCAGACCTTCACATCAGCCACATGGCACTAGTTTTAGGTGTGTGCAGAATGCAAGAGTTGTGGGGTCAGGAGGGCTTCTACCCAGATTTCAGAAGGCCTAGGAGGCCAGGCGGTGTGCCCCTGAGTGGACACAAAGATACAGTGGAGATCTCTGAAGTTTGAAGAAGCCAGGAATGTGGACCATTTGAGAAAAACTGCAAGAGGGAACAGAGCCAGCTCAAGAGAGTAGCTATGGGGGCGATAACCACCGGCAGTGCTTAGGGGCTGAGCCACCCAAATTGCTCTTCGGAGCTCACATCTTGCCCCAGATTGCCTCGGATGCTGCACATGGAACTACAGGACTTAACGTTTGCCCTGTTGGATTTTGGACTTGCTTTGGTCCCATTGCTTTATATCTCCCCACTTGTACCTTTTGGAATGGTAGTGTTTATCTTGTGATACTACTGAATGTTGGAAATATTTATCTTTCCTTTGTACAGGGGCTTGCAGCTACGAGTTTGCCTTAAATTTCAGAGGAGTCTTCAAACATTTCAACAATGCTGAAACTGTTAAGACTTTGGCAACTTTTAGAGACGGACTAAATGCCTTTTGTATGAAAGGATGTGCATGAGTCTTTGGGGAGCCAGCAGTGGAATGTTGTGGTTTGTTTCTGGATGTCCCCCCAAAAGCCTCATGTGGTCATAGGTGGGGCATTTTCAGAGGTGGTTGGATCTAGTGTGTGAGATTGATTCATAGTGTAATGCTAGGGTTAAGGGTGTAAGTGCTATCTGCTCTAAGGGCAGTAGCCTGGGTACAGTAAAAGGGATAGAAAGAGGCTTGCTGCTAATTACTTATAGTTTGTTGCTTGCTTGCTTTTGCCGTTTTTTGCTTGCCATGAAGTGTTTCTCTTTTGCAATGCCTCTCTGCTATGCCACTCTGCCTTGGAGCCAACCAATTATGGACTGAAAGCTCTACAAACTGTGAGCCAAAATAAACTTCTCTTGTAACCTGTTGGGTATTTTGCCTCAGCAACAAGGGAAAGTAACAGAGACAGAAGTTTAGACTGGCCTTGAACTCACTGTGTAACCCAGACTGGCCGTGAACACGAAGCAATCCTCCTGCCTCAGCCTCCCTAGTGCTGGAATTACAGGCATGTTGCCACCACACCGGGCCTCTTGTTCACTTTTAAAGCAGACTATCTCTGCATTCCTAGAATGAACCCTGCACCATCATTCCCTAACACACACGTGTGTGTGTGTGTGTGTATATATATATATATATATATATATATATATATATATATATATACATACACTGCTGGATTCTGTTTGCTAATTATTTCATTTAGGACTTTCAGCCTTTGAAGTATGATTTGCCCCTTTTCCCTGATGTGTGGGATGGTTTATGTGAGTAAACAAACAGTTCCTGTAACCAGTGCCAGAAGACTTCTGTAAAAACACCCGGGCACTTCGTGTTTGCACATTTCTAAGTTCTCATTCAAGCCTTTAGAGTTACATGGCTGTTCAGTTTTTCTCCTCTCTTCCTCTCCCCTCCCTTTCTTTCTTTCTTTCTTGTTCTTTTTCTGAGACAAGGCCTTACTGTGTACCCCAGCCTGGCCTCAAACTCTCAGCAATGCTTGTGTCCCTGTTTTTTTTTGTTGTTGTTGTTTGGTGGAACTGGGGATACGAACTCAGGATCTTGTGCTTGCCAAGCAGGTGCTTATTCCACTGAGCTATATCCCCAGCCCTGCTTGTGTCCCTGGATACTGGCATTACAGCTGTGCTCCACGGTCCTAGCTTGTTTTACTATTTGGTTTTGAATCATCTGCAGACTGTCATCCAGTTTCCCCACCTTTTCAGGCCCAAGGCCTCGATCTCTGTCCTGGGGCCTCTTGGATGACTGACCAACCCCAAGCTGTTAGTTACTGAGTTACTGGGGCTCGGCCGAGTCAGGTCACCCTCCAGTTTTGTTTCCTCTTTTTCTAGCACCTGGGGTTTTACTTCCTTTGAAGGTGCAAACACATATTTATTTTTTTCATATTTTATCTGGTATTCTCAGCTGATGAAGGGAAGAGAAGTTTTAGATTTTTTTTTTGTCTTTTTGAGATAGGGCTGGCCTTGAACTCACTTTGTAGCCCAAGCTGGCTTCAAACTTGCAGTGATCCTCCTGCCTCAGCCTCATGAGTGCTGGGATTACTTAAAGGCATGTGAAACCACGCATGGGTAACTTTTAGATTTTTTTTTGTGTGTTACTAGTACCCTGAATCCAGGGCCTCATGTATGTTAGGCAAGTACTTGACTATGGAGCTACATTCCCAGCCTTACAAAAATGTTTCTGTTTGTTTTCAGACAAGGTCTGACTAAGTTGCCCAGGCCTGGCTTCTAACTTGAAATTTCTTGCCTCAGCCTCCTGAGATTACTATCACATATGGCTAGATTTAAACATTCTTCTCTTTTACTTGACTCTGAAGTTTTGAAAGCTAAACTTCAGAGTGGTGCCTGCCAAGGGACCCACCGTTACAACTTTTCTTTCTTTTTTTTGCTATTGGGAATACGAACTCATGACCTCAGGCCAGCCAGGCAAGTGCTTATGCCACTGAGCCAACTTTTCATTTAGTTACTGGGGTTTTCTTTTTGGGGGTACTGGGAATTGAACTCAAGGCCTCACACTTGCCAGGCAAGTGCTGCACCACTGAGCTAAATCCAAATCTCTGGCCCTGATTTTTGTTTTTGAAACAGGGTCTTGCTCTTGTAGTTCAGGCTGGCTCTGACCTCACTATGTAGCCCAAGTTGGCCTCAAAGTCAAAATGACCCTCTTTCCTCAGCCTCCTGAGTGCTGGGATTACATGCATGCACCACCATGCCTGGCGTAATTTCATTATTGAGTACAAAATTTCTGGCCTGAATTCTGTGCTCTTGCTCATTTATTCCACACTGTCTTTTGAAGCCAACAAAGCAGAACCAGAAAGGTGCAGAGTTGTTACAGAAGATGGGGGGTCTCACAGGATGAAGGGGGCTGGGGTGCTGGAAACACAGGGAAGCGATGGCGCCAGGGAAGCAGCACCTAGGCTCCTGGGCAGCAGGGCCCAGAGGGCGAGTGTTGGCCTCCACCCGCCCCCTCTGAAACCCTGAAGTATGCAGCCCCTGTGCCCAGCGGGGTGCCCATGCACTGTGCCTCCTGCCACCTGGGGAAACACATTTCTGTGAGAGTTCCGACATGGGAATCTGACCCCAAAGGAAGGGCGGGGACCCTCCCTGGGGATATAGTGTGAACAGAGGCGCCTTTTGGGCTGTGGGCCCAGCCATCCCAGTGGTTTCTGCAGGAGGAAGCACAATGCAGACAGGACCTGGACTAGAAAGAGGGGTGAGGCCACAAGGCTGGAGAGCTGGAGCCACACTTCATGGATCCTGAAAGGCCAGGTAAGGACCCGAGTCTGTAACCTAAGATCAGTGGCAAACCTTTGAATGGGTTTAAACTGGGAGATTGAAACTATCAGATTTGCATTTTAAAAAGAGCTCTTTTAAAGGGAGTGTGGTGGCACACGCCTGTCATCACAGCACAGTGGGAGGCTGAGGCAGGGGGATTGCAAAGCGGAGCTCAGCCTGGGCAATTCAGCAACTTACTGAGGCCCTGTCCCAAAATAAAAAAATAAATAAAAGGGACTGGGGTGCAGCTCAGTGCAAAGCCCGAGTTCAATCCCCAGTACTGAAAACACAGCAAACCCAGCCTTACTTGGGCAGCACACGGGAGAGAAGGCCATTCCCAGCCTCTTCAGCTACTGCCGCGGGAAAGAGCTGAGTGTTCGCGGGGGTGGCTGAGCCAAGGAGGTGGAGGGACACGGCCGACAGACGGGAGATTACTGAGGGTAAGCGACAGGACGAGATGCTCCAGCAGCCCGAGACGGAAGCCTCCGGAATGGGGGGGCCACGTCAGGGGCCATCTCTCAATGGTCCTTTCACCGCCAGGGTAAGTAGTTCCTCCTCCCACGTGTCAGTTATCAACCTGATACATCATAGCACAAATGTTGCCAAGTTCCAAAAGGTATACCCAGTCCACACGAGAACCATCCACAGTCACAGCGCAGTTGCTGTGGCTGGAGCCGGTTGCTTCCCCGAAGGAACCTGGAGGCGAGGGATGAGAGCTCCCGGCGCGGCGCCAGGCTGCGCTGTGGGGCACGGGGCGGGGGGCAGCTGGCGGAGTTTAAAGCCAGTTTCCCGGCCTGCAGAGGGGACGTGAAACAACTGTTTGGAAGTGGGATGGAAAGCGTGCAGTGCTTGGGGCGCAGCTCCGCAGCGCTGGGGAAACAAGGCGCAAAGGGAAGAGGAAATGAATGGCCCCTCTGCGGATGGATCTAGGTTTTTCTAGGGTGTGTGTGTGTGTGTGTGTGAGATCTTGAAAACTCCGTTCTCCTTTCTCCACTTCTTCCTCCGGTCCCCACCTCCCTCTCTCCCCTCCTGCTCCCCTCGCCTGTTCCTGCGCTACGGTGGAGGAGCTGCGGGGCAGTCCTGCCTTCTCGGTTTCTGCGGGGTGGGGCGAAGGTGAGAGCCCCGCGGGGGAGCTGGAAGCGGAAGAGGCAGAGGTGGGCGCACAGAGGCTAAGCCCCAGCAGAGGCTGGAGGCACAGCGATCCCTGCCTTCTACCTGCGCCCTTGGGGGACCTGTGAGCCGTTTCCCAGGAGACTGGGGGTGGCCGGGTGAGGACAGCGCTCACGCTCAGTCCTCCCCGCGGCAGAGGCTCCTGGAGGCTACTTTCCTCGGGTCCAGAATCCCTGGGCTCCACGTCCTCCGCCCCGTCTCGCACAGGAGCTGCAGTGGTTTGGGGACTGAGAAGCCTGAGAGAGGAGAAATGGAGGGGGAGGGGAGGTAAAGAGAGGCTCCTCCACAGCTCCCCCGCCTGGGGCAAAAAGCCGTCTTTTCCCTCCCTTGTCCCTCCGGCCACCCACAGTCCGCAGCCACCCCCGCTGTGCAGGGTAGAGACCCCGCCCAGGGGCCTCACACACTGGCGCTGTGCCCGGGGGAGAGTGCGAGGTCCTGGGTCGCGTCCCCAGCACCATATAAACGAACCACCCCAACCAGCCTCTCGACGTGGGGATTGCAGCAGCCCTCAGGCTTGTGTGCGCATCAGAGATCAGACGCACATGGAAGTCCCGACTGTTAATTCCCGAGTCCTCATCGCCTGTCTCACGCAGAGCTGGGGCGGCCCGGGAGGCCCTACCCCACCCCCAGCGCTGGGGACTGAGCCCGGGGCCTCTGGACCGAGCTGCATCCACCCTCCCAGCTCATTATTTTGAGCCAGGGTCGCTAAGTTGCCCAGGGTTGGCTCCAATTTGTGCTTCTCTTGCCTCAGCCGCCCAGAGTGCTGGGTTCACGGGCCAGCGCCACCCGCCACCCCAGGCTAAGGTGCGTTTCCAGGTTCCCGCTCGGGCTGATGCTGCGCGTCCCGCACCCACGCGGGGAGCAGTGAGGTCAGGAATGTTACTATGCTTATATTAAGCCTCCAATTTTCCCATTTCACGGCTGAGGACGCCGAGGCAGGGTCCAGGTCCTCGGAGTCAGCACCACAGCCTCCCTCCGCGGCCCGCGCGCAGGCTTAGCCGGCTCCCTCCTCTGGCGGCGACCCCTTCTGTACCTCACCTTGTCTCCTGGCCCGACTGCAGGCTCGACGGGAGGAGACGCCCAGTGGGCCTGGACAGTACAGCACTGGACCCCTGCGCCCCGGACGCCGCGGCCCCTTCTCCCAGTACCCCTCCCCGCGAGAGGGCGCCAGGCGGGAGAAGTTACTTGTTCTTGGGCGCAGGGGCGCTTCCCGGGGAGGTGCTCTGGGAGGCGCTCTGGGAGGCCACCCAAACACAGCCCTGTCTGCGAAGTTCACAGTCACAGGGCAGAGTCTCAAGAAGGCGCCCGCAGAAGGCAGGGTCGGAGCTGACGTGGGGACGGGTGGGGGGCTGCGGGGCAGGGGGTGTGTTGTGGGGGATGCGTCCACCAACCCCTGGAGTCGGACGCACAGTCGGGGTCATCCTGGCTCTCGGGAGGGGGGGGTCGCCTCGGATCCTCTGCCTTGGAGCTTGGCCCAGCGGCCTGTGCCCCAACATCCTGGGCGCCACGCTCCTGGATACTCAGCATGCAGAGGCGGGGTGGAGGGGACCCCACCCAGGAGTGGCACTTGTCTATTGGGGGGTGCAGTATGGCGCCGTCTGGACGCAGAGCGGGGAGGACGAGCTGTTTCACCCGCACCGCACCGTACCGCAAACAGGATTGAGTGCACAGTGGACTCAGGGCACCCAGGGCAGCAGAAACAGGAAGTGAGGGGCAGGGGGTGGGTGGAGGGTGCGGCCGCCTCCTGGTGTGCGGGCCGCTTGGTCTTCCCGCCCCCGCCCCGTCCGTGCAACTCCGTGGCCCTGGTGGCCCGGGGCTCCCCCTGCCACCCGCACCCGGCTCCTTTCCCCCTGTGCTGCCCAGACGAGGTCAGAACGGCTTCACCCGCCGCCGCCCCAACGCGCTGCGCGGCTGGGACCCCTGGTCCCGTGCCGCCCTCCTGCGCGCCGGGGTTCTGAGCTGGGGGTGGGGGGTGTTTGAGCCCCGCCCACCCGCCGCCCTCCTACTCCTTGCAGAAACCAGGTTCTCTGGTGACGACGGAGCCGCTCCTGCAAACCCCGCTCTTGACTCCTGCTTCTGCTTTCTCTTTTCTCTTTGGCACCTGACTTCACACCTCGGCACTCCTCGTCCTCTATCCCCGGGTGGCAGATAATCTCTAATGTTGTACATGCTCTCTAATTCCGAGGATCAGAAAAATGGGACTTCCGCGTGGTGAAAGGCCTTGGCCATTTCCTCCTCCCCATTTCCAAGGCTGGGTCCGAATTCTAGGCCTCCCTTCCCGATCTTCTTTCTTGCACACCCTTGACAAACACACACAGAACTGCCGGTTTCAAAGGGGAGAAAAAAGCGAATTTGTTGTTGGCAGAAGGCGTGAGGGAGGCTCTTCACCGTCCTCCTCGCCGGGCTAGATGGGCGGTTGGGCTGCGATAGAAAAGGTGGCAGGCGGGGGCGCGTGCCCTGCTCGGTACAATATAGAAGAATCTGATATAGACACTTTGTATAAAAGCCACTCGTCCTCAACTGAGTCCTCTTGCTGGCTGGCGGGTCTGGGGCACTGGGAGATGGAGGGGCTGGGGAGGGGGCCGGGACACAGGGACACCCCGCGGCCCCATCGTCTGGCTGCCCCTGTGGGGTTACTTTGGATCCTTAGTGGGGGCATAGCAGAGCTCGAGCGGCCGGGACACCTTCCAGAACTTCTCATTCACCAGCTCCAGGGTCAGCGAGCCATTCAGCGTCTGGAGTGGGGGGAGAGGCGGGAGAGTTGGAGGAGATGGAAAAGGAAGTGGGTGAGACGAGAAACGACCAGGGGGCAGGACAGCAAGGAGAATAATAAGGGCAGAGCAAAGCAGGAACCCATTACAGACGGCGGAGAAGAACCAGGAGGGAGGGCCGGGCTGTTGGGCTGGAGACAGGCTCATGTTGGGCGCGGCCCGCGGCCACCTGTGTCCCCTCCCGTCTCCCGGCGCCCTCGGAGCTCACCGTGAACGCGCCACCTCCGGGGGCGATGTAGATGGTGTACTGCTTTTCGCTGACGCCTTCCAGGCTGGGCAAAGCAGGCTCCTCTGGGCCGTCGCCTCCTCCGGCACCCCCGCCCTCCCCACTGCCCCCATCGGGTCCCCCAGTGTCAGAGGCACCCCCGCCGGGCCCTCCTGGCTCGCCAGCCTCTTGCTGCTGCCTCCGCTCGAGGGCAATGCGCAGGGCCAAGTACTTGGAGAGGTGGTCCACGGTGGCGTTCCCAGTGGTCTTCACGTACCTGGGGGCGGGAACAGCAGGCCTCACACGGGGAAGGGACAAGGGAGGGGACTTTCTAGAAGCGCTTCTGCGGTTTGGTGAAGCCGGCTTCTTGGAAGTCTGCGCGCTTTGCTTTTCCAGGGGTCTGGGGAAACGCGAGCTCTCACCTAGTCTGGCAGTATTCGCCCTTCTCCACGAGCAGGGGGTGGGGCCGGAACACCAGCTCAATTTCTCCACCTGGCTCCGGAGGGCTGGGGGCTCCAGGAGGGCTTGGGGGGCCCAGGGTTCCCCCTCCCACAGTGCCTCCCCGGTCACCAGAGTCTTCAGAACCAGCACCCCCACCCACCCCACCAGTCCCACCTCCCCCAGTCCCTACACTGCTGCCCCCTGCGCCCCCTCCACGGGGCCGCTTAGGAGCAGGGCCAGGGGCCGAGTCAGGAGCGGAGTCGGAGCTGACGTCCTCGCCATCCCCTTCTCCCTCCCCGGCCTCTCCTTCTCCCCCGCTCAGCGTCGTGGTCTGATCTGACCCGGGCATCGGCCGCCTCACGCGCTGGGCCCTGTAGAAGCAAGAGGCTCGGGTTAGAAAGCACCGAGGACAAGGGCTGAGCCTGGGGACTCCGAAGAATGAACTGGCAAAATCTGAACGATGATACCTAATGATGTGCTAAGCGCCCTAATGTTCATCGCTTATTTTATGGCTGAGGAAAGAGGCTTTGAGAGGTTGAGCAACTTGCTTGAGATCATGGGTTCTCCCACTCAAACTGTGGTCCAAGAGCCAGCTGTATAAGCAGCACCGGAAAGCTCGCAGAATGCATACTCTCAGGCCCAACTCTAGACCTCCTGGATCAAAGCTGCATTTTTAATAGGAATCATAGGTCATCTGAACACACAGTACAGTGATGCTGGCTTAGACTGCGATTCAGCCCCCAGCATGACTGGAAGTTATGCTCGAAGTCACTCTACTTTTCTAACCTGTGCAGTTAAGAGAGCCAGCTATTTTCTTCTTAAGAATAACAATGCTGGTTGTTTACCGAAAGAGCTGCAATTACAGCCATGAATGCCAGGCCTAACCATCAGGCTGTGGTCAGCTCTTGGGATGCTGAAGCTTAGGAGTGGCAGGCAGCAGAGACAGTTCCAGGAGTCGGACCAGGGGCCCGCCCCGCCAGCCTGGCTGCAGCCCCTCTCCTGACCCCAC
Organism: Dinomys branickii; assembly: GCA_004027595.1. Lineage (NCBI taxonomy): Eukaryota > Metazoa > Chordata > Mammalia > Rodentia > Dinomyidae > Dinomys > Dinomys branickii. Next base: position 42,952 of record PVLD010011359.1, read on the forward strand.
ACCTGTGCATGGCCTGCATCCGCAGCCCCTCCTCGATGCTGGAGCTCAGCGCCTGCTGGTTGTGCAGACGGCTGAGGCGAATGAGCACCCGGTCCTGGTGGGCCTCGTACTCCTCCCGGCTGGGATAGATCTTGGAGATCAGAGCGTCAAAATTGGGGTCTGGCCGGAGGGATCTCTTAGACACCAGTTTTTTCCGGCAGGTAGGACACTCCTTGTTCCTAGGGTAGGAGACAAATAGTCCAGTCACTGAGAGGGCACCAGCCCCAGGCCCCTTCTCCCCACCCTAGACGCGCCCCTCCCATTACCCGCTCCGCAGGGCTGTGACAATGCAGTCAGAGCAGAAGCGGTGGAGGCACTCCTTGGTGGTCATCGTGTTCTTCAGCATGTCCAGGCAGATGGGGCACATGAGTTCCGAATGCAGCGATCGAGGGGAAACCGCAATCTCCGTACCATCCATGATGGCTTCCTGGGAGCATCGGGGAGAGGACAGGTGGGTTGGGGAAAGGAATTCAGAAATAAGTGATTCATGGGAGAGGAGTTTTGAGAAACACCACAGTGAGATGGCAGAATCTGGGTGCCCACATTGGCCACGTGAGGAAAAAGGGACTACGGCCGAGTTAGAGGGGCCACTGACTTGGAGAGAATGAGGAGCAGAAAGATTCAATGCCACTAAAAGAAGGCGCTCTGAAACAGGAGGGTGTGAGGCTTGGTGAGAAGCCGAGGGTGCGGTGTGGGAGACAGAGGAACGGTGTGGAGAAGATGAAATTTCTTAAAGCGTGGTCCCGGTAGTAAGTAGATCTGAATCCACTAGGGTGTGTTAGAAATGTAGATTCTGAGGCCCCACTGCACTAGTGACTCAGAAGAGTGTGTGTGTGTGTGTGCGCGCGCGCGCGCGTGCATGGGTTCGGGATGTCGTTAAGTTCCACGCTGTCTTGTACACACTGACCTGTCATACTGAACTGAGGGGCCGAGAAGGTGATTTAGCCACCTGTTTAGTACCTTTCAAATAAAGATAGCAATACACTGTCTACCTCTGTGGCAGGTCTGCTCCGTGGATTGGATGAGATAAACATAAAAGTGCTTCAAAAAGATTAAGGTGACTCCAGGGAGTCTGGAGCTGGGCAGGGTTGGCAGAATAGGGCAAAGAATGGACAAGAAGCCCTCCGATGGGGTCTGCGGATCCGCGTTCGGGAATGGAGGAAACCGGGACGGGAGGGTCCTCGTCACCTGCGGGGTCCGGTGCAGCTCGTACAGACTGAGTTCCCACGTTTTGCTGGCATTCTGGGCATTCGCCGGCGTCGTCATGGTGACGGGCGCAGACCCCCGCCAGGGCTCCGCGAGGCACAGAGAGGCTGGGGAGGGGGCAGGGGCGCGGGAGGCGGCGTTAGGGGGCCGCCCCTCGCGCAGACCCCGCCCGCCAGCCCCTCCGCGCCCCCGCCGCCGCGCCTCACCCCGCTCCCGCGTCCACGCCCCGCCGCCGCCGCCGCGCTCGCTCAGGCCGGGTCGGGCCGAGTCCGCGCTCCGCCGCCGCCGCTCAGACAGCAGCTCCCGCCGCCGCCGCCGCCATGGCCCGGGCGCTCGGGCCCTACGTCACTTCCGCCCGGCCTGCTCTCCACCCCGCCGCCGGGACGTCACCGCCACTCGGGGCGCGGGTGGGACGCCGCGTGGAGCCGGGCTTCCCCGCCTGGGGGACCCGCCGCCGCCCCCGGAGTCCCGGCCACGTGGGGGACCTGTCCCCGCCCCACAGCGTCGCGCGGCCACCGCCCCTTCCCTCGCCCCCGCCCGGGCCTTGCTCCGGAGGGCGGGGCCTGGGGTCGCCGGACCCGCGAGGGGACCGAGTCCCTGGAGAGGGCCGCTCCCCCCGCCCTGCGGCTCCGGGCGGCCCCGGGGTCCCCACCCCCGCACAACTTCGCAGCCCCGTGTGGGATCCCCAGGAAGTCGTTGAGAGCCCCTGCCGCTCAGACCCCGGGTCCCGCGAAGGCTGCCCGCCCCGAGTCTCGGTGCCCTCGCCGCCCAGGCCTCGCGGTGCCCTCTGCGCCCTCCGACCCGTTCTCCCCTCGAGGTCTGGGGGCGGCGGCTCGGGACGTCCAGACGCAACTCTCGGCCGGAGCCAGAGACTCGAGAATTGCGTTTGGACAATCAGGAGCCGCGGCCCGGACGGGGAGGGGGCGCGGGAGGACGGGGACCATGCGGAAGCGGGGACACACACGCGCGACGGGGACCCACTGGGAGGGGCGTGTGGGTGGGGGGCACGAGAGGCGCAGTGTGCAGTGGGAGTGGGCAGCGGCCTTTTAGGGTCCTAGGAGAGCAAGGGGGCCCGGAGGAGAGAGGAGGACGGAGCAGAGCCATCCCCGCTGAGGGCGGGGAATGAGGGCTACGGGGAAAGCGACCGTGATGGGCGATCGGCCCGCCAGTCTGAGGGGGGCCTCTAGGACTTGGGCCGAAGCTGCCAGGGGGTGGCTTGTCTCTGGGACAAGTTAGCAGCGGGTCCCCTCGACCCCCACCCCAGTTCCCCCCTACTTCCCTGTCCTCTCCTTCTGTCCGTGGCCAGTCCTTATGTGGGCGCCAGAGTCGATTAGCGCGGACCCCCTCCCCTTCCTCCTCCTCCTCCCAACCCCCTCCCTTCTGCTCTCCTCCAGCCCCTTTCATCGGCTGGTCCATTCCCCTAATCCTGGCCCCCTCCCCTAATCCCCCCCATCCGACCCCAGGCCGGCTGCAGCTATTGTAAGGTGGAGAGAGGGGAGGGGGGACTGAGAGAAAGGAGAGGGATGGGGGAGGGCCACCTGTTCCAAGACCCCCTTCCAAGGCCAGCCTGGACACCAGGATGGGGCCAAGAACAGATCACCCTTGGGGACCGTAAGGACCCAGGCAGTTGGGGGAAGGGCACTGGCCTTCGGAACCAGTGAAAGGGGGTGGGGCAGCAACCCCTCCCTCCAAAAAGACCCAGAGTGTCATGCGTACACGGTGACATACACTCTTTCCTCGCACACCCGGCGGCGGGGGTTGCCCTGGGAGACCAGGCTGTGAAAGGGAACAATCCTTAGGGAAAGGGAAAGGGGGAGGTGGGGAAGGGTCTGAGGGTTTGGACACAAGAAGAAACGGAGGTGGCAGGGAAGAGGATTTGGAATTTATTAGGGTCACAAGCACCCCTGCCTCCCATATTCAGCATTCCTGAGCCATACACCACCACCCCTTTTGTAGCCTGGGAACTTAGAGTCCTCATCAGCAGGAGGCCCGGCAGAGTGGTGGTGGAGTGAGCAGAGTCCAGGGTCCTCGAGGCTGTTACATGAAAAGACCTCCTGGGAGGGGCAGAAACATTGGGACAGATGCATGGGTGGAGAGAGAAACACGCCCGGGGTGCCCACTTCTGTCCTTGGCCCGGCCGGGGACCCTCTGCCCTTCCCAGGGGCTCCAGCTTCCCTCGATCGCTTTCCCATCTGGTCTGGGTGCCACTTCTCCGCCCTCTGCCTCCCAACAAGGGCCTCATACCAGTGACTTCCACTGAGGCCCCCGTGATGTATCCGCTGTCTTCAGAGGCTAAGAATGCAACCACATCTGCCACATCTACAGGAAGGACGGCCAAGTCCCACTCCTTTCCCTGGCCCCTGAGCAGCCTCCCCAGCCCCCAGGCTCGGTGCCACCCTCGGAGGTCCCACAGCGCTTGGGATCTCCTCGTTCAGGCCGCCTCTCAGTACCACTAGCCCACTCGGTGCTCACCCTCAGGGCTCCCCATGTGTCCCATCGGGATCATTCCAATCACCTGTAAGGAAACACGTGGGTGAAAGGTTTTTTTTTTTTAATCCATTTTTTGGAAGACTCTGCTTTTCCCCTTTTGTCTCTGTCCCTTAGACGTTTATCAAGTACTTACTATTTGTCAGACACTGTGCCCAGCACTCTCTCTCCGGCCCACAGAGGTTGGGTCTCTGACCCATCTGCCTTCACCCTCAGCCTCCTACCTTCTCCTTTATTTTTTGTGGCATTTTCTGAGTCATAGGTGTTCCAATGAACCCCGGGAGGACAGAGTTACAGCGGATCCCGTGTCTGTGGAAGGGAGAGTGGCTGCCAGTCCTGGGGAGGGCACTGACCTCTCCCTCAGGTCCCTATGTGCCGCTGCGAAGTCTCCCTGAGCCCCTGGTGTCTGACCCACCGTCCAAGCTCCCGCGCTGCAGTCTGGGTCAGCCCGATCACTCCAGCTTTGGATGCTGCATAGTTTGCCTGGCCCATGTTCCCCACCTGCAGGCGCACCAGAGATGCAGGGTGAGTCATCTCGCGGAGGGCCTGCTGTGTGCCCTCCGAGCGGGCTGCCCTCGCCCCGACTCGGCCTGACCTTCCCAGCGATGCTACTGAGGTTGATGATGGAACCGCGACTGCCGCTGGACACCAGGGCCTGGGCTGCGGCCTGAGTGACCAGGAAGACACCCTGGCGGAGAGGGTGAGGGAGGAAAGGGTAGGTCAGCCTCGTGCCAGCCCTCCTTCAACGCCCGCCTCGGGACAGGGCCGGGGAGCACAGGTGAGAGGCTCAGCAGTCACCACCTTGAGGTTGACAGCTATGACTCTGTCCCAGTCATCCTCAGACATTTGGAGTAGGAACTCATCCCGGGTGATGCCCGCACAGGACACGACGACAGATGGCGGGCGAGAGAAGCAGGCCTGGGGGAGGAGGAGGTTACGCACGAAAACACTACAAAGAGCCCGGGCAGTAGGGCAGCGTCAGAGCTTTATCGGGCAAGGCAGCCGGCGTTCACCTGCACTTGCTGCAGCAGGCTCCCGGCGGCCCCGGCCTCTGACACGTCGGCCTGGAAGGCTGCGTGGTTCCCGCGGGGCGCCCTCTCCTCGCTCCCCGGCCCGCCCAGCAGCTGCACCGTCTCTCGCGCCGCTGCCCCGTCCAGGTCACAGGCGGCCACGGTGGCCCCTTCCCGGGCCAGGCGCGCACAGACCGCACGGCCGATGCCGCCGCCCGCACCTGGAAGACGCGCGCGGGGGGGGGGGGGCGGTGTCAGAGGTCATAGGGCGCAAGATCAGTAATATTCAGACAAGGGGTCAGAGGCCATGGAGCTGGCAGGGTCTGGGGGCGCATTCTCTGACATCACTTAAGCACCCAACCCGCCCGAGGAGAGGACCCCCTGAACCTGTGACCAGGGCCAGCGCAGAGCGGAGCCGGAGCTGAGTCGCCATGGCGGGCCGCGGGTGGGCGGGCACTACGCGCCCAGGGCCAATCCAAGCGCGCAAGGGGCGTAGCACGGGCCAAGCCACGGCCAATAGATACCCCAACAGCTCCTGGCCATCTGCGGCCACCAGCGCCGGCCGACCTCCCACCGCGGGAGCAGGACCAGACGCCAGCGCTTGGGGGCCTGGGCAGTGGGGGAGACACGGGGCCCCATTACCCCCCCAACGAGACAAAGACTGCATATGGGGCGGAAGAGCCAAGCACTTTATTTCCGGTCACTACCCCTCCCCCTCGATTTAAACTGTGATATAAAAAATGAATAGAAACAAATCAGGCCAACGAACCCTCTCCCACCCCCCACCCCAAGTCACCCCGAAATCAGGACGCACGATTGCTGTTTACTCCGGGCTCCTTGTTAGCCCCTCGGTCCGGTGCTCTGGTCTCCCCTGAAGCCTCCACCGGTGGTGGGAGAGAGGGAGGCGGACCTTGGAGAACTGTGTGTGGCAGCTTGGTCCTCTGAAAATAAGGGCTGGGGCTGCCAGGCTGTCGTTACTCTGTCCCTTCAGCCTTCTTCATGGCCTCCTTTACCCCCAACCTAACAATACGGTCAGTCAGTGCCGAACGCTGGTCCCTCCTGCCTCTCATTCCGCCAAAGCCCCTCTGGTTTCAGCTCCTTACTTTGGCCGATGTTCCTGCTCAGGGCCTCCAGCAACCCGGGGCCCCTGCCCTGGAGTTATGGGGAAGATCTGCAGCAGGGGTGGGGACGCCCTCTCCCACCCCTCACTCCAGGTGGGCGATCAGCACCATCATGACGACTCCCCCCAGCAGCCCCAGCACCTCCAGAAGTGACTGTAAAGGTGACGCTTCTCTCAACAGCTCAGGCAACACAGACACCGTTGCCACGTAGATAAAACCACCAGCAGTGAATGGCAGAACCCAGCCAGGACCAGCAGCACCTGCAACTGCACTGCCCACTGCCCCTCCTTCAGTGAGAAGGGCACAGGCTGCGCCCGCCAGCGCCCCTACTGCAGTCAGTAGCTGTAGACGCATCGCCTGGGCGGGAAGGAGAGAGACGAGCACTCAGCAACCACTAAGGATGAGCAGTGGTCTAGATGTGGCGGCACAGGTATGAAGCGCAAAGCTAGATAAAAATGGTAGGGAGTTTCCACAACACACGTTTCCTGAGAAACCTTAAAGGTCCTTTCCATAGAGCCTTCTGATTGAGTAGGATAGGTGTGTTTGTAAGACTTTTCTCATAAACCACTCAGATGGTTCACAGACCAAATTTGAAGAAATACTGAGCTAGGCTGGGTGGGCCTGGTGGTTTGTAATCTCAGCATTGGCAATTCAAGCAATTCAGCAACACCCTATCTCAAATTTAAAAAGTAAAAGGGCTGGGAATGTGGTTGAGTGCAAAAGCCCTGGGTTCAATCTCCAGTACTGCAAAAAGCAAACAAAAAACTGAGCTATAGGACAAAGAAATATCTTTCCTTTCACTTCTGGAGATTTGTTGTAACAGTATAGCTTGTCTGGAACTCATGAGAGGCCGTCCTGGGCTTCGAGTGAGTGAGCAGAGATAGGTACTTAAGGCAATTATGTTGGGTGGACATCTCACCAACCTGCTTTTTGCTACAGCCCGACTGAACCAAGATGGCAAAGTCCCCGACCTCATGGGGCACTTCATGTAGAAGGACGGTCATTGTGGTCAGGATGCCCAGTCCTCGGCCCCCGCGGAAGGATGCACCAATGGCCAGACCGTCAGTGAAGTTGTGTGCAAAGTCTGCAGCCAGGTTCAGGTACCCAGACACACGCAGGTCTTGTACAGGAGAGGAAGGAAAAATGATTATGGAGGTTTCGGGCACCACCAGTCCCAGTCCCGGTCACCCACTGTCACATTTCTCCTCCGAGACCACTTCCCAGTCCCTGAGCATTTCCCCGACAGCTGCCCTCACCCACAGCACATATTCTGTGCACCTGACTCACAATGACCCCGGCCCAAGCTTATCACCCACCATCTCTGGCCCTTACCTGAACCTGTTTTTTCTCCTTCGGGGTTCTGAGGTCTCGCTGGGCCATCTCTGGGCCTGGTGCTCCCTCCTCTCCGCTTGCGCAACCCTCCCGCTTCCTTTTCTTCTTCCTCAGAGCTGGGCTTCTCCTTCAAAGGATGGTCTGAGGGAAGAAAAGAGTTGGTCAAAATGGAGAACAAAAACTTTCCAACGTATCTTCAAGGGGAAGGCTGCTCCACTGGACAGGTATGACATGAGGGGACTGTAAGGGGGCAAGGTTGGCTTTCAGTACGGTTGCTACTGGGCTCACCCTGCTTTTCACGTCCATGACTTCCATGTGTATGACCGTGTCCATGTCCGTGAGAGTGTCCATGTCCTCCTTTCACATGTCTCACAAATTTCTCCACCACGAGGAAGGCAACAATTCCACTGAGAACCCACAGCCCCACAGAGAGAATGGGGCCCTGGCCTGGGAATAGAGGCATTGAGACGTTAAGGGACATGTAGACCCCAGACTCCTCCTCCTCAAGTGCAAGAGATAAAGCATAGGAAAAGACATTCCCGAGCACCCTGACCCTGGGTAGCCACCTTTCTTCCTCACCACTGTGTGAGTGTCCATGGCCAGGCTGCTCCAGGGTGTGGTGAGAATGAGGCTCTGCGAGAAGGAAGGACAAAAGCCAGCTGAGGGTGAGGGACTATGTCAAGAACAGAAAAGCTCCATTCTTCCACTGCCACTTTACCAGTATGGCGGCACCGCCATAGCTGTGAAACCACACAGTGCTGAGTACCTCACCCAAGGGACTGGGGGGTGGGCATGAAGGAAAAAGGAATCTTTTATCCCCAAGGCATTAAGCCATCTAAGTGTTAAAGCACAGTCCAGAGATTACTCACCCAGGGCGTGAGGGATAAGGTGCAGGAAGGCATCTCCCAGGAGGCCCCCAGAAGCAAAACTGAGCAAGATCTGCAGCAGAGAGCGGTGTCGGGCGGAGTTTGACTCTACTGGGATGAGGAAGAGGACCAAGAATGGGGCCGCGGAGATCAGCACTGTGGCGCCCAGCACCTGGTGAAGGGAAGCAAGGGGTCGATGTCGTGCAGTTTCTAACAATACAGAACCACTCCCTCTCTCCCCCACTCCCCGCGGACTTACATAGGCCCAGAGAGTGACAGTGTCCAGGTCATGCTTGATGCCTGGGGACCCTGGTTCCCCATAACCCCCATGGCTATGTTCGTGGTCAGGTCCACGTCCTCTGTGGTGCAGGCTCTCATGGGAGTGGCTATGGCCATGGCGCAGGTCCGCATGTGAATGTCCATGGTCGTGACCGTGCGTGTGCCCGTGCCAGATGCTCTCATGAGTGTGGCCGTGGCCATGGGCATGGCTGTGTCCATGGTGGAAATCCTCGTGTGAGTGCCTGTGGCTGAGTCCATGGCCATGGAAATCCTCTTGCACGTCCTTATGCGAGTCACCATGAGCCCCGTGTCCGGCCACCAGCAGCCCCAAGGCTTCCCAGGTCAGCAGTCCCACTGCCACCCAGTGTGGGGCCCGCAGGCCGCTGGCCATCACGCTGACCAGAGGGACAGAGACAATGATTCCATTTTGACTCTCAATTCCGCTTTAATCCGCTTGTGCCCTCTGTCCACTTCTACGGGCTGCTCCCCCATTCCGTTCCGTACCCACTCACATTGTTTCCAAAACCCGTTCCCTTTACGCCTGAACTCCTTCCCGGATGCCGCAACCCCCCACAACCGCTCTTGCCTTTAATTGGCCACTTTATGGACTCTCTGGGCTCTCGTCTCTATGACCCATTAGGTGGGGAAAAGACCTGGAAAAGGCAGTAGGGAAAAGCAGGGAATTCTCACCGGCTCCGGGGTCCTCTCCTTTCCCGGTTTGCACGGACGTGGCAGTCACGCCTCTAGCTCCCGCGAGAACCGGAAGTTCCGTTCTTCCTCCGCTCCAATACTGTACCTTTACCAATATGGCAGCGCCCTGGTCGAAATGAAGCCCTACAGTAGCAGCGCGCGTGCGCGAGCGTAAGGTTATTTGAGGGTATGGTAGGTGAGGCCCGCTAACTGGCCGGTGTAGACAGCCTGCTCGGTTTCTAACTAGGCGAGGGGGCGGAACTAGCGACGAGACTTCCTGTCTGTACAAAGATGGCTGCCACAGTGGCGCTGTCATTTTGGTACCGAGCCCAGCGAAGCGCTTAATTCGACCCGATCGAGGCCAGAGTCTTTTCCTCTAGGCCCTCTTCGTGCTCAGTAGTTCCCTGGTCAGTCCTTGGGGATCCGTGGCACCTCTCCGGTGTTCCTCCACTCAGCCAGGAATCATGTCTTGGGCAGCCCGCCCGCCTTTCCTCCCCCAGCTGCATGCCGCAGGGCAGTGTGGGCCGGTGGGGGTGCGAAAAGAAATGCATTGTGGGGTCGCGTCCCGGTGGCGGCGGCGACGGCTCTGGCTGGATCCCGCGGCGGCAGCGGCGGCGGCGGCAGCCGGAGAACAACAAACCCCGGAGCCGGAGCCGGGGGAGGCTGGACGGGACGGGATGGGCGACAGCGGGCGGGGTGAGTGTCCGAGCGGACGGGCAGGAGAGCTACTGACCTCGCTCTCTGCACCCCTCCCCCAACTCTCCCCAGCCGTCCCCGGGGCTCCCGCCCCCTTGTTTGTAAACACGCGTCCTTGCCCTCCCGAGGCCGCAGCGCCCTCCCCCCCGGGGGCGGGGCGACGCGGGCAGGGGGAGCTTCCAGGGGCCGGCCGAGGCCACTGGAAGCCCCGTGCCGAGGTTCCGGGCGTGGGAAGGACACGATTCGCCTTGAGCTTCAGGACTCTGGACTTTGGAAGGCAGCTCCTGCTGCCTCGGAGGGTCTCTTCCGCCTCTTCCCCCGCACACTGTTCCGCTCCCAGGCTCTAAACTGGTAACGGAGGGGTTGGCTGGAAAACTCCACGTGCTGCCCCACCCACGAGACATGTCGCCTTGGGGTGACCTGGGGTTCATTCAGTTGCTTTGCTCGCAGTGTTTCCTCACCTGAACTATCCTGCTCTTTAGTTAGCCCCGGTTCCCACCGCAGGAGTTAAAAACTATTTGACAGCCGGAAGTATTTTTGGGTTCAGGCGTGGTTGGCCTGGGGTGGGGTCGGGCAAGGTCGGGCGGTTGCAGAATTAAAGGCTCCAGGTGAGTGAGTGGAGACTCAACACTGTCTTTTTCTCTCTCCTGCCTCTGTGTGTGTCTCTGTGCTTGTGTTCCCCTCCCTCAGATTCCCGAAGCCCGGACAGCTCCTCTCCAAACCCCCTTCCCCAGGGGGTCCCTCCCTCTCCTCCAGGACCTCCCCTGCCCCCTTCTGCCTCATCCCTTGGAGGCTCTGGGGCCCCACCCCCACCCCCAATGCCACCCCCTCCGCTGGGCTCCCCCTTCCCGGTCATCAGTTCTTCCATGGGGTCCCCGGGCCTGCCCCCTCCGGCGCCCCCAGGATTCTCCGGGCCTGTCAGCAGCCCCCAGGTGAGAGGTTGTGACCCACTGTCTCCCCACTTTCACTTCCTTGTGACCCCAGGCGCTGTAGGGAACTTCCTCAGAGCCGGGTCCTCTAGCTGTAGTAGAGCTGTGGTCCTTCCAGCCCCCTTGCACTTCCTGAGGTGGCCGATGTTTCAGTGCATGCTTCCTCCTTAACCCTATTTAACTAACACTCCCCGATACTTTGATATCCCTTTCAGTTATCAGTGATTTTCTGCCCTTTTGATCCCATCTGCCCTTCCAAGACACACATGCCCTTCCGGGCCACTGTGTTGTCCCGTTTAAGGGGAGAGCTGTTCATTCTTTTTGGAGTTGTGCCCCGTCCCTGGATGGTCCTTCATGTAGACTGCAGGGTAACTAATGCCGTCTGGAATGTGCGTGCAGGGCCCCGCCTAGTGGTAGGAAATGATTTCCCTGACCTCTGAGAGAGTCTCCTTCCCAGTGTGTCTCCCTGTGACTTCCCTGTTTCCCTCATCCCAGATTAACTCGACAGTGTCACTCCTTGGGGCGGGGGCTGGCAGCCCTGAAGATGTGAAGCCGCCAGTCTTAGGGGTCCGGGGCCTGCACTGTCCACCCCCTCCAGGTGGCCCTGGGGCTGGCAAACGGCTGTGTGCAATCTGTGGGGACCGAAGCTCAGGTAGGGGCCTCCGAGCATAGGCACAGAGGAAGGAAGTCCGGGCCAGTTAGCACCTTCGGGATTGCCTGGCTCCGTGGGTTGCGAGCCTGGGGGAGCTGGAGCCTGACGCCCGGATGTGGGATGGACAAGGGGTGGTCAGAGGGACAGGGGCTACTATAGTGTTTCCGACTGACAGTGGGGGTGGTCATCCCTGCCCATCGTCATCTCTGTATCTGGCAAACACAGGGAGGACTTGGATGGAGTCTGGCTCGCGGAGGTTGGTTACGGCGAGGAGGTCTCCACGCAGCCCTCTCACTGCTATTCCCGTACCCTTGCAGGCAAACACTACGGGGTTTACAGCTGCGAGGGCTGCAAGGGCTTCTTCAAGCGCACTATTCGCAAGGACTTGACCTACTCGTGCCGGGACAACAAAGACTGTACGGTGGACAAGCGCCAGCGGAACCGCTGTCAGTACTGCCGCTACCAGAAGTGCCTGGCCACTGGCATGAAGAGGGAGGGTAAGGACTTGTCACACGCAGGCCTCCCAGGCCAGAAGCCCCGCCTCACTTGTCCCAAGAGTTCCCAAGGGAACTACCCCACCCGGCCCAGTCCAGCTTGTGTACCTGTTTGGGGTGCTGTGCTGTTCTCTCTGTCCTCCAGGGGGCGATGTTTGTGCTTCTCTCTCCTTAGTGCTTCCCCTTGGTACCCTGCTCTGGTCCTCCCTTGAGTTTCCTCTTAATGGCTCTCTCTGAGGCCTACGCTGGAGGCCCTGCCCAGCCCATTCCAGTCCTAGGGTAGGGTCCCCTCTCACAGCGACGATGTCTTTCTGTGTCGCCTGCAGCCTGAGCGGTCCCTCCTCTCCCATTCCACACTCTCCTCGTCTCTGCATTCTAGTTCTCTGTGATCTTTCCTCTGACCCCTGGGCTCTGCTTTCCTAAGCGGCAGATCACCCTGAAAACCTCTGGGCTACCTCCCCGCTTCTGCGTCTCCATCTTAAGCCTGGTCCTAGAGTCCTGAGAGAAACACTTCAGAGTTTCTCTATTAACCCCTCCTTTCAAGGGGAGGAGCCTGAGGCCTGGCTTTCCCGAGGTACCCACTGAAAGGGAAGCAGGGCCAAGATCAGAACCCACGTCTCTGAATTCCCAGGCCAGTGCTCGTTTTCCTGCCGTGACACTGAATGAGTCTCAGAGCACAGGAGTCGCTGTCAGACATGCTTGTGTTCAGACACATGGCTGTAAGGTGCTGTGTGAATTTGGGCAAGCTATTTAACCCCTCTGAGACCTGAGTTCTTCACCTTTAACAGTGGGAACGTGAGCTCACAGGTCCCTTAGGACTTCAGTGACTGTCAGAGCATGCTGTGGCATCTCCTGGTGCCCAGGAGGCCCTCTGCCTAAGCACAAACTTCCTCCCTAACTCCTTAGCCCTCTCCTTCCCTTCTTGACTTACATGTCTGCCCTTTTATAACCTCTGCTTGCAGACCGACCCACTCCACCTTTCCTAGTGAACCCCCAGTTGCTATAAGTATCTCCCGGGCCCTAGTAGGACCCCAGGATCTCGCAGAACCCCCTGTGGCTGGTGCTGACTTTCTGTTTTCTCTCCCCCACCCCCACCCCCACCCCGCAGCAGTGCAGGAGGAGCGGCAGCGGGGGAAGGACAAGGACGGGGATGGGGAGGGGCCTGGGGGCGCCCCGGAGGAGATGCCCGTGGACAGGATCCTGGAGGCAGAGCTTGCTGTGGAGCAGAAGAGTGACCAGGGTGTTGAGGGTCCTGGAGGAACCGGGGGTAGCGGCAGCAGTGTGAGTGATGTGGTCAACCTCTTCTCCTTTGTGGCCGGGGTTGCGGGAGGGAGTCTAGGTCTGTCCTGTCTCCCCACTGGCCTCTTCCCCACCCTCCACACTGCCTGGATGGAAGTACTGCCTGACAAGTCCTCTCAGATGTCTGAGGTGGGTGTGCCCCTGCCTTCCATACTGCACTGGCAGAACCACAGGCCGGTCCCAAAGAAATAATTTACATGAATGCCAGGAGAGAAGTCCCCTTTATAGGGATTGCTTTAGATGGGCTTGCAGGAAGATTGGACCTAGGGAGGGACTTCCAATCTTATAAGGAGTTTGCCTGGTGTATCTCCAGACCTTCCGTAAATCTTACTCCCCTTTTCCCTGCAGCCAAATGACCCCGTGACTAACATCTGTCAGGCAGCTGACAAACAGCTTTTCACCCTTGTTGAGTGGGCGAAGAGGATCCCCCACTTTTCTTCCTTGCCTCTGGATGACCAGGTCATACTGCTGCGGGCAGGTCAGTGACCTTGACATTTGACCCCCTCTGGCCTTTTGACCTCTAGTAACCCCAGGGGCCTCACCTTGCACGCTTAGGGAGCCAAGCCTCCTGACCTGGCCACCTCTTTTCTTCTCTTTCCCTGCCGTGCTTGACCCCACGGCTTGACCTCTGGCTTCTGACCCTTGCTGCCCCGCCTAGGCTGGAATGAGCTCCTCATCGCCTCCTTTTCCCATCGGTCCATTGATGTCCGGGACGGCATCCTCCTTGCCACGGGTCTCCATGTGCACCGAAACTCCGCCCATTCTGCAGGCGTGGGAGCCATCTTCGATCGGTCAGTGGCCATGGTCCAGGCTGGCCTTTAGTCAAGGGGGTGGGGCTATAGGCTGGTCCGAGTCCAAGGCTGGCTGAGCTGTGACCTTTGAGTGACCTGCAGGTCCCTCTCCAGGGTGCTGACAGAGCTGGTGTCCAAAATGCGTGACATGAGGATGGACAAGACGGAGCTCGGCTGCCTGCGGGCAATCATTCTGTTCAACCCAGGTAAGTGGGCCGAGGCCAAGGCCGCCTTGGCACCTCCTTTGCTCCAGAGGCTCCTCAGTTACCCAGCCGCCCCCCCTCAGTGAGACCCTCAACCCAGAACCTCAGCTGGTGGAAGGAAAAGCTGCTTCCACTGGATCCGGCCTCTTTCTCATCCCTTCCCACGAACCCACCGGGCCTGGCCATTGTGCAGTTACCATGTAGGAGGAGCTCAAGGGGCGTCTGTGGGTCACACCCGCACCTGTTCGGTCTTCCCTGCCGCGCCAGATGCCAAGGGCCTGTCCAACCCCAGTGAGGTGGAGGTCCTGCGGGAGAAAGTGTACGCGTCCCTGGAGACCTATTGCAAACAGAAGTACCCTGAGCAGCAGGGCCGGTGAGGAGGCGCCCTGGGCGGGGGCTGCGGGGGGCCGGCTCGGCCCGCGTGCCGCCGCCTCTACTTGTTCTCTCCACCTCAGGTTTGCCAAGCTGCTGCTGCGTCTTCCTGCCCTCCGGTCCATCGGCCTGAAGTGTCTAGAGCATCTGTTTTTCTTCAAGCTCATTGGTGACACCCCCATCGACACCTTCCTCATGGAGATGCTCGAGGCTCCCCACCAGCTGGCCTGAGCCCACCCTCAGGACAGCGGGGCACCTTCCAGGAGGACTCGAATCCTGGGGGGCGGGGAAGGGCCATGTTCCCAGACCAAACCTCAGGCAAGGTGCGCAGCACAGACCGAGCCCCCGAAGGGCCGCTTGGTACCCCGAGTTGGAGGGGGCTGCAGACCCCTGGGAGGCCTGCGCGTCCCCCTTCGGTGGCTGTGGGTCTGAGTTGTTGAGGTCTCCCGTGGTTGGGGTGACTTCCACCTGTCCTTCCTCCAGCACACAGCACTGGCCCTGCGCCAGGGCCCCCTTTTCACTTGGCCTCACTCCCACCTGAGTGGAGCTGGGGAGCTCTCCAGAGTGGGGGGCAGGCCCCCCAACTGATGGACGTGCAGGTTGGCCGAGAGGCCGCCTTCCTCCCCCCAGCCCTGGCAGGTGGGGGCTGGGGAAGAGGGAGGCGCCCTGTCACCGTGTCCTGCTCAGGCTCCGCTTTTACGCCTCACCTGCAGTCGGACTGAGAAGGGTGCTGGGGTGCAGGGCTGGTGCAGGGCTGGTGCCGATGCAGGAACCCGTCTATTTTTAATTTCCTCTGAGGGTGGAGACTTGCAGTTAGACTCAAAGTACTGTACTTCCCCAGGTTGGCTGTGAGATGCTGGGGGTGGCGTGGGGATCCTGGCAAGGCAGCTGAGGTCTGCCCGTGGGGCGCGCCAGGCCCTGGCCTTCCTTGCGCTCCTGACCAGGCTGGGAAGAGCTTGGGCGGCAGGCAGCACAGGGCCAGGCCCATGGGCGGGCTGCGGGGGTCCTTCCGCTCGGCTCTTCTCCAGCCCAGCCACATGGCTGTGGGGGACCCCTGCCTGCAGAACCTGGGGCTGCATGAGTTTTACACTGCGTCTCTTCTTGGGGTCCTTTCCCCTCCCTCACACATAAAATCGCCTTCAAATTAAAATCGCTCTTGTGTGGACTGAGGTGACTCAGGGTGGGCGGCATGGCACCGGCTTGGGGGTATCCGGCCGGGCGCTCTGCGGGCTACCTGGATGCTGCGCCGCTGCGGTTCCCTGGGGCCCGAAAGGCGGCTGCAGGGTGGGGGACACAAGGGCGCTTTGTCGGGGAGGGGGAAGAGGGTGTGCCAGGCGGGGGCGGGGCGGCACTTCTCAAAGGCGCCTTGTTCCCGTGCCCTGCCAGCGCCAGGGGCGGCGGCGCCTCGCTCGCTCCGGCCTCCTCTCGGCTGCGCTGCGGGCTCCGGGCGGACCCGGCGCCGTGTCTGCCCGAGGGGGCGCGCTGGGCACGGCGGCCTCCCCAGGCGTTGCCCGCCCGCCTGGACGCGGCCCACGTCCCTGAGTGACCCCTTTCCCTGGACCCTTCCCGCCGCGTGGACGGCTTCCCCGCCGCGCCTCTGTGTCCAGTTCACCCGGGCTCCCCGGCCCCTTCTCTGGCACCCCGTTCCCGTCCCCTTGGACCTGGTTAGCGCGTTTGCGCCCGGCCCGGCCGCCCCCTGCCCCCCGCGCCCTCCCGCGCGGCGCTATCTATAAGCTTCTCTATAAATACCCGCCCGCGCCCTGTAGTTACACAGGGCGGTGACCGAGGTAATTACGGAGACCTGATCGCGAGGGGGCGTGGGGCGGTGACCCCCAGCGCCGCCTCTCCCCGCCCACTGTGTCCTAGGTCCCGCCCAGGGTTCTGCCGAGAGGGGCTCTGGGCCCCCACGGAGGGAGGCAACTTGGGGGTGCTGGACGTTTGGCTGCTAAAATAGGAAGGGGCTGGTGACTGCACAGATCGTGTCCGGAGGAGACGACCTTAGGGTACGGCCACCGAGTCCCTGCGAGGAGGGAGGAGGGGGTCCCCTCCCAGGTGGAGACGGGGTGGGGTTTCCCTGGCTGTGGGCGGGGGCTGGCGCGGGGGCGGGGGCTGAGGCGCGTGGGGGCTCTGGGCCGGGGGTGGCCGGGGACACAGGAGCGGCGGCCGCGGAGCAGGGAGCAGCGCGGCGCGGAGCCCCGACGGCACCTCGCTGCATGGAACCGGGCTGCTGAGGGCAGCGGGCGCGGGACAGCGGCCGACGCCTCCCAGATCCCGGTGCCAAGCCTGCTCGCTGTCTCCTGTCAGCCTGTGGGAGCCTCCGGGTCCTTGGGACCTGGCCTCCTGGTCGCCCGGCTATGGAGCGGTGCGGCCGCTGCCATCGCCTCCTCCTGCTCCTTCCTCTGGTGCTGGGGCTGAGCGCTGCCCGGGGCTGGGCAGGTAAGAGGAGCCTGGACGCCGCGGGTGGGTTGTCGGAGGCAACTGCAGCTCTGAGCAGCCTGCGCGGGGAGCGCTGTTGCCTGGGGCAGGAGTTTCTAGGAAGGGGACCTGGGCACCCAGGGTCTAGGTTGGAAGCAAGGCTCTCGGCTCCTGGGAGGCAGGATAGGCATCTCTCCCTCCTTGAAGAGACTGGAGAAGGGCAGGTGAGGCTTCCGGGAAGGACAGGGACTGCCACAGAGAGCCCTGAGCGGGCTGGATGCTTGCCTGTGTCCACGGAGAGACCTGAAGATGGCCAGGGCCAGTGTGGACCAGGCTTAGCGCATGTTGCTGGTGAGAGAGGAGGTGTGGGCATCCCTGGGACAGGGCAGAGCCTAGGAAGCTGAGGAGGAAGGATGCCTCCGCTGTTTGTCCCACCAGCTGGGAGGCCAGCGTCCCCCGCCTCCTCCCTATGCCCTCGATGCTGCCACGCGGCTGGCTCTGGGGAGCACTGGGGCCAGCTGCCAACAGGACGGCCGCTGGACAGGCCTGGATCAGGTGTCTGAGGCTGCAGCCAGCTCTCCACATTCCTGCCCCGCTCCTCCCCCTCTGGCCAGCAGGCTCCCCTGGGACCCTGGTGTCCACAGCCCCGATCTTTCCTTCCCTCCCCTGGAAGCAACAGAAGTCCTGGTTCCTAAGAAAGGGGGTTTGATATCAGAGCAGGCAGCTGAGGGAGCGCTTGGTCCTAGGCAGGCTGGAGTGAGACCCCCAGCTCTTTGGGAACACGAGGGGCTGTTTTGTATATAACTGGACTATTCATTTCTTCTGTGTTCTGGAGAGAAAATAAAGTGGCAGCATAAAGAACTTAGATTAGATTACAGAAAGAACTTCCAGGCTCTGGGGAGTGGGGCTCAGGCGCAGTGGCTTGTTACTGATCTAGGAGCCTTTCTTAGGGGCAAAGAACCTCCTGCCATAGCTGGCAAAGTTATTTTGGGGCTGAGCTGGTGGAGGGTTGACTCCAGGGAGATGGGTTACCATGGAATCCTGAGATTAGGGATGGGGCATTTGGGGGCTCAGAGGTCTAGAAGTGTGGGCGATTGGTGCCACTAGTGAGGTGCAGGGCAGATGAGTCCAGGACAGGCGGAGGGGGAGTTTGTGGTTTGCGGTGGGAAGAGGGTGCACAGCAGGGACTGTCCTCTCCCAGGCTTCCGAGGAAGGTGGGGGCCTCCGTGGTCTCCTTGGCCTGGGGTCTCTGTGAGTCTCTGTGTCTCTGTCTGCTCACCTTGGTCTCTCAAAGCGGCCCTTGTGTGTTGGTGTTTGCGGAGCTACCACACGCAGGGGCCAGGCTCGGGCGGGGGCGGGGGGTGGCCCGTGGTTTCCCGGCTGCTGGACTCAAAGGGCCTTTTCTCTGCTGCCCGCCCCACCTCACCCACCCCACCCTGCTGCGCTCTCCTGATGGCTGTGGCCTCTGCCCTGCCCCACACTTCTCTGAACGTTTTGCTGGAACTCGCTTTGGGATTTTTCCAATTTGGAGCTGATGGTGTGAGACGTGTGTAACTCGGGGAGCAAGCCAGGGAGAGGTGACCTTCCGTCTTCTAGGGAGTCTGGGCCGGCAGCGAGGTCCGGGAGGAGCAGGTTGTCAGCCTGGGTCTTGTCTCTTTGGATCTCAGGTGGTGGTGGGGGTAGGGAGGGTTGAGATTCCAGGTGTGGGGAGCTTTCCCGGGTTTTGGGCAAGGACTCTGATGGGATCTACAGATGTGTGGCTCTGGGCCCTGGACCCGCTCCTGTTCTGCGTGGCAGCTTCAGCCCCCACCCCCGTCCCTAGCAAGGGGCACAGGCTCCTGGGACAGCTCTTCCTGGTGTCTCCTTCCTCAACATGGGCGATGTTGTCCCCACATCCCCGAATCAGGATCGGGAGCAGCTGGGAGCCCCCTCCCATAGAGCTGGCTCCCTGCTGTCTCCCTGGTGGCCCCCCTGCCCCTCCCGTGCCCAAGATGATCGATCGCCCAGATGTTTGTGCTGGAGACGGGACAGATGCCAGAAACAGAGACAGGAGATACGGGAAGGGAATGAGAGGGAGGGGAAAGTGGGGAGAGAGGAGGATGGACAGATGTGAGGGAAATGGAGGGAGACAGAAGACACAGGGGACAGGGGAGCAGAACAGCCGGCAGGTGCAGAGACAGAAAGACCAGGAGACACAGTGAAGGAGACAAGCTGCAGATGGAGGCAAGCGGGACATTAGGAGGTATTCACAGAGACTCCTAGGTGGAGAGCCAGAGACAGGAGCAAAGGGTGAGAGCGGGCCTGGTGTCCGGGACGGTGCAGGACAGCTCTCCTCCTCGGGTGGCTGTTTCTCATCCACACGGAGGAAAGTAAGGGGGGTGTGACCTTCGGCTCCCAGGGAATTTGAGCCCTAGGAAGCTGAGTTCTAGGTGCCTGTCCCTTCTCTCAGGTGCGCCCCCTGTGGATGTGCTCCGGGCCCTGAGGTTCCCCTCCCTCCCTGATGGTGTCCGGAGGGCCAGAGGCGTCTGTCCGGCTGATGTGGCCTACCGAGTGTCCCGGCCTGCCCAGCTCAGCGCACCCACCCGCCAGCTCTTCCCAGGTACACGTGACAGGATGGGGGCCCCATGGCCATGGGGCGGGGTCCAGCCTCATACCTGGAGGGAGGGGTTGTGTCTTTCTTTGCCTCTCACTGTGTGGTGTCTCTCTTCCTTGGCACCAGGAGGCTTTCCCAAAGATTTCTCTCTGCTGACTGTTGTCCGGACCCGCCCTGGTCTCCAGGCGCCCCTCCTGACTCTCTACAGTGCCCAGGGTGTCCAGCAGCTGGGCCTGGAGCTTGGCCGACCTGTCCGCTTCCTGTATGAGGACCAAACCGGACGGCCTCAGCCCCTGGCTCAGCCGGTGTTCCGAGGCCTCAACCTTGCAGATGGCAAGTGAGTCAATTGGCCTCTCTGGTTGCCTGGCCCCACTCTGGAGAAAGGGCCCTCAGATCCCCAGCTCCTCACCTGGGACGCCCTGGGACTTTTGAACCATCTAACACATATGCCATATCCAGAGGCCAGCTGTGCCAGGCCAGAGTTGGGCTTTGGAATTTGTGTCTTCATTTCGTATATAGCACTAGCCTCTACCATGGGTAAACTCCTTAACTGTTTTGAGCTTCATTTTCTAGGTTTATAAGCTAGAGATACTAGGGTAGAACCGTGTCAGCCAGCTGTGCGGTGCCTGGACGCCGTAAGCGCGCAGCACCCACTAGCTGCTGTGGTTATTGCCATCTTACTGGCTTCAGCTCTTCCATCAGCTGCTCCCGACCCTGTTGATGCCCCTCTTCCAGTCCGTCACTTGAACCTCTCCCTGCCCTCGACCAGGTGGCATCGCGTGGCTGTGGCTGTGAAGGGCCAGTCTGTCACCCTCATCGTTGACTGCAAGAAGCGAGTCACCCGGCCCCTTCCCCGAAGTGCTCGTCCAGTGCTGGACACCCTCGGAGTGTTAATCTTTGGGTCCCGCATCCTGGATGAAGAAGTCTTCGAGGTAAGCAGCACAGTTGGAGAGAGGAGTGATTTCCGGTCCTGTATCTTGTGCCCAGTCACCCTCTGGCTCCTTCACTCCATCTTCCTGTGCCCCGGGCCATTTCTTCTCTTGTGGATTTTTATTTCTAGTTCCCATTTTTAGGGCTAATTTTTTCTGTGAGAGAGCCAAGATGTCCATCTCTATGGATGGACTGTCCACAGCCACTTCTCTGTCATTCAGTCTTTGTCTGCCCACCTATCTCTTCCACCCACCGGCTCATCCACCAGTCACCCAACCATCTGCCTGTGCACACAGCCTGCATTTCCACCCATCACCCATCTGCTTGCACAGCTATGCCCCTACCCATGCATTTAGGCCTGCACCTACCCCCTTGGCCATCCTTCCCCAACTCAACCAGTCCCCCCTCAAACCGCCCACTTATCCATCAGTGTGTCCATCCTCTTCCACCGACCCACCCAGCTGTCCACTCAGCCGTTGCCCACCCTCTCCGTCTGCACGGCGTGCCTCCGTTTATCCCACCACCTGCATTTCTGTGCATTTACCCGCCCATCTCCTCTCGCACCTGCTCCCATGAGCCATTCCTTTACGTGTGTATTAAATTCCATCCACCCATCTGCCCACCAGTCTGCCTCTGTCTACTCTGTGCCTTCCATTCATTTACCCACCAATCTCCCGTTCCATCCATCCATCTACTCATTCATTCATTCATTCACTAGTCATCAGCACTCCCATTCAGCCCCACACTTGCACCCCCACCCACTTATCCAATCATCTATCCGCTCTACCCAACCAGCCAACGTTTTCTAAACACCTGCCGACCAGGAGAATAATATAGGGTCTCTATCGTGCCAAGGAATTCCCAGTTTGGCTTTGGAGATGAGACACTGTTCTCCCAATACAGTGTAAGGCCAGGTGTCTGAGCATCAAGTGTGGGCACAGGTAAAGGGCACTGAGTAAAGGTTCTCCTCCACCATTTCTAGAGGTCCTGAGAATTCCCATCATCACTGCCATGGCGAGGCCAGGGCAGCTAAGGCTGGGTCTCTGTCTTCAGAAGCCCTTGTGAAAAGGCCTCTGCAGCACCACGGGGCCAGGGAGTAGGTGAAGCGTTGAGCTTGAAATCAGAAGGCCTGAGTTCTAGTCCTCATGCCACCACTCTGCATGGCCTTGGGCCAGTAATCCAGTTCAGAATGGAGTGAGTGTAAAAATGGGTAAAAAGGCCCTTGTTCTACTGACTTTCCGGGGTCATGAAGGTCCCATGAGATCCTTTGATCATCAAGAGTGCTGGGCACACGGAGGGCTGGCAGCGACCTGCCCGTTACACAGCTCTGCCTTTCCCTGCGCCTCCCTCGTCGATTTCCTTCCTCGCCTTTCGGCAGGGCGATGTCCAGGAGCTTGTCGTTGTTCCTGGAGTCCAAGCTGCCTACGAGTCCTGTGAACAGAAGGACCTGGACTGTGAGGGGGGCCAGAGAGAGAGACCTCAGAACAGACAGTCCCGCCGGGCCCAGAGGTCTCCGAAGCAGCAACCGCCACAACTTCACAGGCCGCAGAACCAGGAACCCCAGCGACAGGTGAGGGAGTTGGGCAAACCCACAGCTGCAGCGCACCCCAGGGAGGGCAGACACTCAGGCCGCGTCCAGGGCTCCCACCCCACTGTGGCGCTCATTCTCCTCTCCTCGGCTCCAGTCCCCACCCATACCCCCAAGCCCCTCCCCGCCCTCATTCCTCAACCTTTTTATTTTCATTTAAAAATAAAAAGTTGTTATGAAGACCTTGTGGCTGGGAGCTGTGTTCCCTGCTTGTGTCTCATCCCCTGCCAGTCTCCCTGGATCCGTGTCCCGTCCTTGTCTTGAATTAAGAGATTGGGTGACAGGGGGCGGGGGGGGGGCCTGGGGAGGAGGCGGGGGCGGGGCAGAGGAGAGAGAAGTGAGAAAGAAACCCGGAGGGGAAGGGCCAGGAGGGGCAGGGGAGGGCAGGGCTGGGGGCCCCAGGCTGCAGAAGCGTGGGTGCCCCTTCTACGCAGAGGTGGGAAGGGAGACTGCGTTGGGGGTCTGCGGGGTTAGGGTGACAGAGAGGAGCTGGCGGTCTGAAGTCTGAAGGGTCAATCTCTTAATC
Organism: Dinomys branickii; assembly: GCA_004027595.1. Classification (NCBI taxonomy): domain Eukaryota; kingdom Metazoa; phylum Chordata; class Mammalia; order Rodentia; family Dinomyidae; genus Dinomys; species Dinomys branickii. The sequence continues at coordinate 65,470 of PVLD010011359.1, forward strand.
ATGTCTGCTTCTGTCCCACGCGTGGGACCCACTTTCTCCTTCCCCCTCTCCCCACCCCCTTACCTCAACCTCTGCTTTGTCCTCATTCTCTACTTCCTCACTTCATACCCTCCCCGTTTCCCAACCCCCACGTGGTCTCTCCGGCTCCCCTCCCCCTCCAATCCCCCCCCCCCGCCCTCCCTATACCCCCGCCAGTCCCAGCCCCCTGAGTCTCTCTACTATGACTACGAGCCTCCCTATTATGATGAGATGACCACG
>PVLD010011360.1:0-33261 GCA_004027595.1 Dinomys branickii
TTTGAGGCAGGGTCTCACTATGTAGTACAGCCCGGCCTTGAACTTATGTAACCCAGGCTGGCCTCAAACTCATAGCAATCTTCCTGCCTCAGCCTCCTGAATGCTGGAATTATAAGCACGTGCCACCATGACAGACTTGCTAGTTATCTTCCTGAAGGTAACTGACTTGTAGCAGAGACTCCCTTACTGCGACCAGTAATTCATCTTTCCTTCCTCAATACTGCACAACAGTTTCTAGCAACTACTCCCATATAACTATACTTCACAGCTTCTTTTACTTCCATGTGCCACAATAAGTCCTCATAAAAAATGTCAGTCCACAGAATGTGTGTGTATCAATTTCAGGATGTGGCTGAGAAAACATAAATGTGCTGACCCTTCCTTTCCTTCTCCTACCAGCTTAAAACAGGGGACATGGACACTCAAAGGATGCCAGGGTAGAAGGGGAGTTGTTTGCCTGAATCACCATATTGGAAACTACCTACTCACCAGGGCCACCTGCAGTGGTGTTTTGTAACCCCTTAGTGAACTCTTGTTGTATGAAGACCCTGAGATGTTAGAGTTATGCTTATACAAAGTATTAAGATATCTCAATGATTCACTGTTGCTTCAGATGTGTATTAACTCTTCTGGATTTGCTATCTGGGCTCTGAATGATAAATTTACATGAGTTTAACTGATGTTAGTTTTTTAGGTATGACCAAAAGCCATTCAGAGTCTGAGTATAGAATATTTAGGTGTAGAAGTTCTCAATGTATTATTAGAAACCGCTTCTATTACATAAAGACACAAATAATCCCAGAAAATGAACCACAGAATAAGTGACATTTCAATATAATCATATCACTTGTTCTGAGAGCTATAAATACAGCTTCTTTGAGTCATGCTAGCAAATCTTATCATGTTCACATCACTGCTCAGAAGACCTGGTTTCAAATTCCAACTGTCCTTCTGATCCTCTCTGAGCATCAATATCTTCTTCATGCGCTGGAGATAAAAATGCCTGCACTGATTAGTCCTGAGAGTTGTTTTAAGGTTCATGTGAGGTAGCACATATATTTGTAAATTGGGAAGACTATGTAATGCACATAGCATTTAAGAGCCTTTGGAGTTTAGACAGAACTGGGCCAATGTCTAGGGGACACTGTAAAACCTTAAGGAGAATAGTTTAAGGTGTTAGTGACTTAATCCTGTGCTGAAAGGCACCATGGTTTGAAGAATTAATCAGTAACTGCTATGACTGAATTTGGCCTCACATAGGCAAAGAATCAGCACAGTTCACTGATTCAGAACATAGACAGTGATCTTGATAGACATACAGAGTGTCATAATTGATTTTTTGTATCAACTTGAGAAGTTTAGAAATGTAACTAAATAACTTTGCAGTCCTACATCCTAAAGTATAAAGGACTTACCCTAGAGGAGCTGTTTACACTCTAGGATATTGTAATGGTTGATTCATTGGGTCAACTTGAGACCTTTAGAATTTTAACTAAGTGACTCACCAGGGAGCCAGGGTCCTCACTTTGTAAACCTACTGAGCCCGTGCAAGAGGAGGGCGCTGAGATGGTTGAGTGCTGCACCCAACCCAGGGCAGGTTTTCAATATAAGGGAGGAAAAGACGCTTTGCTCTCGTCGCTTTTGCAGTCTTCCGCTGCCTTCAAGTGTTACCTATCTTTATGCCATCCTAACTTTGAGCCAGATGATAACAGACTAAAACAAATTGTGAACTAAATAAATCTTTCCTCCTTTAACTTTGGTTCCCCAGTATTTTTTCTCTGCAATGAGAGAAAAGTAACTAAGACACAGAGAGAGGAATATTCACCATTAAATGCTGTAGAACAGAACTGAAGGCAAAGACATAGAGAACTGATAAATTCTCCAGTAAACTTATATGATATAAACCCAAAATTACACAACAAGTTACACTTAATTGTTTCTAAAACAACTAAAAGAATGTCGTTATGAGTTTAGGACTTTTGTTCCTGAATGTATACAAGCAGTATTAAGCATAAATCTTGAGTTTCCTTTATTTCTCATTATGAAAACTAATGAAGTGATTTATGGTTCAGTTGTGTATAAACTAGAGGAATATCTTTGCAATTATAAATCAGCCAACTAATTTGATCACTGTAAACTACAGAAAAAAAATATTTTTGGCCTAGCAACATTTATGGATGGCAAATGTAAGTATGTCTTTTGTGTGTAGCATAAATTTATCAATTGATTATTTTGGATCAGTTTTTCTCCTAATAATTTCACCAGAAAATTACTAGAAATGGACACTTTAGGATTTTTACCTGGACCTACTCAACCAGAAATGGTATCAGCAGGTTCCAGGGATAAATGCTTAACCACTTCTGCTGATCCTGCTGTAAACTTGAGTTTAAGAAATGCAGCTACACAGAAGAAGGTGAACATGGTTAACGATGAGAAAGCAGGGAAAGAGAAACACGGTGAGGCTGGGGGAACAGTGATGGACACGATGAGGGGCTTGAAGCTGTTAAAAGCCAAACTTATCTTAAAAGCAGTGAGAAAACAAAATTATTTAAGCAATATGAAATTGGGGAGAGATAGGGTAAAATTTGCATTTTAAAAAGATTCTGTTTCTAAGAGGTCAAGTAAGTGGTTATAATAGTAGTTTGGAGTATGATAAGTAGGCACATTTATTTATACTGCCGCAGGAAAACAACATGAAAAATAGTCACTTTATTAAGAAATAATCTATATTATTACTGGAAATATTCCTGCTCTGTAGCAGGAAAAACATAAGGTCTGAACTAATCAAATCAATTGGTGATCCTTTGACTAGATTCTAACAATTTAAGTTCCACAATTTACATTTACCAAACAATTCATTTTGACTGTTATTAAATATTATAGTGTTTCAGAACTCACATATTTAAAGGAAAAAAAATCCATTTTTCTTTCTCCCTGAAGTGCCTTAATAATAGACATAAACATATTATAATAATAGACATAAACATATAATTATAATAGACATAAACATATTATAATTATTAAAATTATAATTATTATATTATTCTATAAAATTACAAACACATTAAAAATAAATGCATTTTAATATGTCCATGTTAATGATATTCTTTATTTTAGGGTAAAAATACAAGTTTAGATCTTCCTTTATTAACCAAATTCTCAGTTTTATTTTCAAAAAGCAAAAAACCTATACCTGGTTTCTCTTTGAATGGGAAGTTAAATATCCATATAATAATGTTATCCAACATTCCTATTTAATGTAATGACTGATGGTATAATTTCCTAAATATACTGATATTATTCTTCTTAAAATAGCTTTATTTCAAATTCTAAAACCACCTTTCAGTTAGCTACCTCACACAATCAGATGAATAATATTGAGTATAGAGTGGTGCAATATTTATGTCATCCTGCAGGTTATCAGCAAGCCACAAACAGCTGGAAAGCAAAACTCTAAAGACTTCTGATATGGCTGAATTGGCTTCCAGAGCAGGATAAGTTTGCTATAAACTCACGAAGAAAGAAAAGTTAAGGTTCCTTTCTTTAAGTTGCTGCTTTGCTATCACCTTCCTATGAGTCCTCTCAGAACTGTGCCTTGTGTGTTTGGAGATGATTCAAATATTTTTTTTCTAGATCCCTATTAATATAAATAATTCAATTAAAAATGCAATATATATTCAAGATGACCATAGAGAATCTCATAGTGCCAGTGAATAAAAATAATGCTCAAAAAGCAGCGATGGGAGTCTGCCAAAGGGGCACATTCAGCAACTAAAAGTTTCCCAGTGGCCAGAGCTGGAACAGCTTGAGAAACAAAAGAAGTATTGGATTATAACTCAAAGAATAAAAATAAATATATACGAGTTAATGTTGGTATAACTTAATGGGGAAGTTAGAAGAAGAAATAATAATTTATGCAGATGTTCCATCTTTATGGAAGCAGAACATAATTCTCTGTCCTTTGATGTGGGCGGTGTACAGTGGCCTCCTTCTGAGGCAGGAGATAGAGTTATTCATGGAAGAAGGTACCCTGAAGGCCAAAGGGAAAAAGAGGAAGGTTGCTTTATAAAAACCAAGGTGTGCCAGGTTCTGCCAGCTAGACCCCAGTGCGGGGGACAAAAGGACACGTGTGACATGTAGGATCCTGGGAACCCCAAGATAAACTCTCTAGAAATCTCAAAGAGCACCCGTCTCTAAGAACTAAGCTATATTTGGGAACACATGCTATATAGCATATGGTACAACAAAAAGTGACCCCAGCTGAATTATAATTAATTATCATCATTATTACATTAATTATAGTGTAATTATTTACATTGTAGTTTTGAATTCCATAGACTTTGCACACTATGACATTTCCTCAAAGGTCCATATGAGGACAAAACTCATTCCTCTGCCTCCTTCAGCAGATAGAATGAGCCTCGCCTTCCTTGGATTGGCTTGAATTACCTGGCTGGTTCAAAGGGCTACCGCTTCCCCTTGAAAAGCACACGTGGGTTCTTTTTGACACCTGGCTTCTTGGACCTTGGACTCTTTCCACTGGCTGGCTGCCACCCTAAGGAGTATACTGATCTTTGATCTTTGATAATCAGTCTCTGCTTTCACTCCTACTTTCATGTGTTCTGCTCAATTCTTTGAGAGTCACAAGCCCTGACAACATTTCCAAAGTGCCCAGTACAGAACATGGGGAAAAACGGAGTCACTTTGCAGCAGAGGAAAATGACAAACACTATCCCAATCAAGTGATCAAGGTCACCATTAACAGTGCTGGTCCAAATTGATAGGATATGTCCATAACACGTATGATCAGAATGGCACTTTACCTCTGTTGTCTCCTTCCTCAAATCCGGGGCCCACTGTACATACTTATAAGGAAAATGTCACACAAATATGGCCGAGCAACGTTTTGCAAAATGCGTGGCTAGTACTATTAAGATCGTCAAAAATGGGGAGAAATCTGTGAAACTGTTGCCGTCCAAAAGATCCTATGGAGACATGATGACATGTTGGATGAATGGACCTGGTCCTAGAACAGACAGTTCGCTTTAGGTGCACACTTAGGAAATCTCAATACAGTTTGGCTTTGGTTAGAAATGACATGTCATTATTGATTCATTAGTAATAACCAGTACACCCAAAATGCAAGATACTTACAAGAAAAACTAGGTGTGGAGTACATGGGATCTATACTATATGCATTTTTTTTTGGAATTTTTTTATTTTTTTTCAGTACTGGGGATCGAACTCAGGACCCTGTGCTTGCTGGGCAAGCCCTTATTCCACTGAGCTATATCCCCAGCCCCACATTTTCTTTCTTTTATTTTTTTTTTGGCGGTACTGGGGATTGAACTCAGGATCCTGCGCTTGCTAGGCAGGTGCTTATTCCACTGAGCTATATCCCCAGCTCCTATATGCACTTTTGTAATTAAAAAATTCTAAATTCTTTGTTTAAAAAGATTGCAAAATTCAAGATCCTTCTAAGGTGTAATGACTTATTGATGATGACTTAAAACTGACATTAACAAATGTTTTCTGTAAACATTCAGAAACTAAATAATTTAGGCTTTTTTTTAGCTATGTAAAGTCATATTTCTGTCACTATTCCTTGTTTACAATCCTTTAAAAATGTGAAAATCATTCCTAGCTGAGGGATCATCTGAACCCCCACAGAGGCAGACAGACCACGATGGCCATGGTTGCAGCTTCCTCAATTAAAAACAATGAAGAAAAGAAAAGGCACTTACTGTACACACATTATTGATTGTTCCATCAATGTAGATGTAGATTTTTCTTAGTATCCAGCTGTCGTTTCTCTTGTTGAGGTCCAGGAACCACGCCTTCTTGTTCTTTTCTTTTTTCCTTATTTCGTAGGACCATATCTATATTCACTGCAATTTTTAAAAGATAGATTCATTAGCGTTCAACTAAATAACTTTCTGTGTTTGCTTCATTCCGCCCGCTGGAGGACGGCCTCCTCCCGCTTGCATGCCTCCCTTCTCATTCTCATCCCTCCTGTAATAACCCCATTGTCATCTTTATTTAACCTGTCCTCAGAGGCCAGACGCTTTGCAAAGTTTTGCACGTTTCGTTTTGCATTTCACTTTTATTGAAATATGGATTGACATTTAAAATTTTCTTTAAGGTGGACAAGATATCAATATACCTGTGTAATGTGAAATGATTTCCATAATCAAGCTGATTAATCTATGAGTTACCTCTTACATTTTGTGTGTATGTGTGTGCCAAGAACACTCAAAGTCTTATTAAATGGTAAGTATATGATACAGCACATTATCCTTAGCATAGTCACTCCGCCGTGCCTCAGATCTCTAGAATGTACCCATGTTATAATCAAAGGTTAATACCAGGTAACTACAGTCCACCCACTTGCCCTGTGCCTTGGTTCTTGGCCCTGGCAATTACCATTTCAATGTCTGTTTCCATGAGTTTGACTGTTGTTTAGATTCTGTATTGAGACCATGCAGTGTCAGGATTTATTTTTCACTTAGCATAATGTTCTCTAGATTCAGCTATGTTGTTGCAAATGACAGAATGTGCTTTTCAAAGTCAGATTAATATTTGTGTGTGTGTGTAAGAACATGATTTTTACTGATTCACCCACTTAAGTGTTTCCGTGTCATGATTGTTGTGAATAACGCTGCAGTAAACACTAGTGTCTTCTCCTTTGGATACATGTTTAGAAAAAGCATTACTGGATCATATATTTATTCATTCTATTTTAAATTGAGGCACCTCCATACAGTTTTTTCCACAATGGTTATATCATTTTGAGTTTTCACATAAATTATGTAATCGTTCCTTATTCATCACATTCTCACCAACACTTGTTATCTTTTGGCCTTCTGATAATAGCCATTCTAACAAGTGTGAGCCGATAGCTCACTCTGGTCTTGATTTACATTTCCACTGAACACCTTTTCATAGATCTAATGGTCATTTGCATGTCTTCTAATGAATGTATATTCAGGTTCTTAATAAGTAAATGATATTTTTCCATTTTTAATTGCTTTGCCATCGAGTTGTGTCAGTTCTTTATATTATTTTTACATTAACTACTTGCTGGATGTGCAAACATTTTACCTAAACCATGGACCAGCTTGTTCTATTTTTCCCTTTGCTGCAGATAATCCAAATTCATTATTTTTCATGTGAATATCTATTTTTCTTAATACCATTTATCTAATAGATATATTCTCCCCATTGTATATTTTTGGCATATTTGTCAAAGATTAGATGAACATATATGAATAGGTTGATTTCATGTTCTTCTATTCAGTTCAGCTGGCCTATGTGTTTATTCTTAGGGCAGTGCTACGTGGATTTGGTTGCTTTAGATTTGTAATACAATTTAAATAAGGAAGTGTGATGTCATCAGCTTTATTATTCTGTTTTGAGACTGCTTTCACTCCGTAGATTCATTTGTGATTTCACATGAATTTTAAGATTTTTTTCTATATCTTGGAAAACACCATTGATATCTTGAGAGGACGTGCACTGAATCTGTAGATTGCTTTAGGCAGTGTGTAGATGTTAAAAATCTACTTCGCTCCATGAACACAAGATCTCTATTTGCATCTTCCTCAATTTTCTTTCATAAACATTTATATGTTTTTCATTTTACAGATCCTTTACCTGCTTGGTTAAATCTATTCATAGGAATTTTATCATTTGTTAGGCTACTGGAAAAAGACTTACTTCCATAATTTCTTTTTCAGATAATCTGTGGTTAATATAAAAACATGCAACTGACATTTTATATCACAACTGACTTTTTATATGTTTGTGTGTGTGTGTGTGTGTGTGTGTGTGTGTGTGTGTTAGAGAGTCCTTGGGGTTTCCTTTATCCTTGTATTATCATGAATCATGCAGAGACAATTAAACTTCCCTCTTTTATTTGGAGGCTTTTTGTTTCTTTCACTTGCCTAATTGCTCTGACTGGAACTTCCAGTCTTATATTGAAGGAGCAATATAAGTGGCAAGAATGGAAAGTGTGCCTGATCTTAGAGAAGAACTTGTAGAAATTCACTTTAGCTAGCTGTGGGTTTCTCATAGATTGCCTTTATTATGTTGAGGTACATTTTTTAAACACATAATTTCTTAAAAATTTTTTTTATCTTGAACACATGGTAAATTTTGTTATTGTGGCATCAGGGATTGAACCCAGGGCCTTCACAGTGAGTCATATTTCCACTCCATTTTGGTTTTAAAACAGGTCTCACTACATTGCTAAATTTCTCAAGCTGCACTAGAACTCTGAATCCTCCCGACTCAGCCTCCCAAAGTACTAGCATCATAGGGGTCTACCACCATACCTCACTAGGATGTCAAAATTTATCACTTTTTTGTGTATTGAGATGATCGTTTTTTTCCCCTTAATTCTGACAATATCCTCTATCAGGCTGTCTCGGTCACTTTTTGCGCTGAAACACAGTACCTGACACTCACTACTTCAAGGAGGAAAGGCTGAGTTTTCACTCACTGTTTGTAGAGGTTTCAGTTCCCGACACCTAACTCCAAGGCAGGTGGAATGACAGAGAGAGATTCTGAATGAGGACATCAGACTACAGTAACTGGCTTACTTGACTTTTCTAGCTTTAGTGGCCCTAAGCCACGAGAGACAGAGAGGCAATTTTAAGACTGTCTAAACTTGAGGGTCTACTGAGGTGGAGGACATAGGGTAGAGACCTGTGCTTGTCTGTTATAAGAAAGGGTGCTATATTTCTTCAACTCCTCTCCTGCACTTAAGGGACATGCAATGCCACCACACTGACCCTGGATTCCTGCCTTTCTTTAAAACTTTCTCCAAACTCATACAAAGCAAATTGCAAATTTTTTGCTGAAACTTTTTTTTTGCACTGTTTAGGCATTGGAGGATACAGAGATAAAAAACGTTTCTGAACATTTTGTTTTAAGTGTATGTATCCAGCATCTTATTTCCTTAGGGTCCTGCTGTCTAATAATTAATCGGCTGAACTAACTCAGTGTCAGATGTTAATCCTGATAATCTCTTAATTCCAGATAATTCACACGCATTTGAGAGATCTCTTGATGCCTTAACACAAAGTTGTAACTTCTTTGATTATGCTGATTGAAACATGGAGACACACAATTAACTGATTTCCTAATATTGCTGATCTCTAGCTACTTATTGAGGATTATAATTTTAAATTTACCCTGCTGAACATGTTTTAAAGCCTCAGTTAAAAGAAACGAAGTTCATTTAAGATTTGGTGGAGGGGACATACAGTCCATCCAGTCTTCTAGACCCTTCAACTTCTCTCCCTGAGCTATACTTGACCATATTTGGACTAAATCGTGCTTCTGTCCCGCCATTCTCTGTCTCCAATACCCTTTGCCTTATTTATTGGGCTGCGTTCTGACAACACATCATAAGGCTAATTTTATGGAAAAAGAGCCTAATTAAACTTGAGATAATTTCTTCTCAAAAAAATGTGGTTTACCAACATATTCACTTGTAAAGGAACTTCAAGTAGGAAAAATATATCCGTCACTGTGGAAAATAATGCTATTTTTCTGAATAACTGGTTCACTTTTATAAATAGACTGTAAAAGCCAGGATAGGCGTTTGTTCACTACTGCTAAACTTGCAGTCAACTTTAAAGTTTGGCTTGAAAGAGATTTACAACCATCACCATATACCTTAGACTGCAGATTCTTTTTCGATCTTTAATTTCCCATCTGATTTTTCCCTCAAATTAATTTAATCTTCATATGTTGTTTACATTTGTGTAAGTCACCTTGTATCTAGTTTGCAAAATCGCTAAGAATTCAGGAAAACAGTGCTTTAAAGAGAGTACATTTTGTGGAAAAAACAGGATTTTGAGATGCACCAGGCTTGGATGAACCACTGCAGCTACTTCCTATGAGTTCTGTGACCCCTGTAAGACTTTAGCCTGATGTAATATTTTGCACAAGTGTCATAACTACTCTTTCACTCCATTCTTTTTGTTCTTCTTGCTACCTTTCCTTTCGCTTATTTTGTGCGTGCGATGTTTTCCAATGTATTTCTCTGAGGTTGCAAAGTTGGGTAAAACAACCCAACTTGCGTGGATAGTTTTTATATCCAAGAATTGCGGATAATTTTATCTTACAGATTAATATCAACTTGAGAAAAGGTCAAATGATTCACACAGGAGCTATGTTGGCTAAGAAAACGATGAATGCACTTAAAAATCCTGCATTTATAATATGGTAAAGTATAAATCTCTGAACCCTATTCCGCAGAAGAATTCTGAACTTGTTCTGTTAATTTATACTACTGATTTCACTGACTTCAATCAGAACAGAAGACAAGGCACTTAATTTTTTGTCTGCCATCAATATTTTCCCCCATTAATACAAATAGGAGCACTTCTCAGCAATATACAATACATCACCAAAGTAGTGTCTATCTGTGCAAACAAACCAAAAAATGATATATCAGAGCTTACCAAGTCTCTTCTAATGAATGAATTTACAGTTTCAAAGAATAGTAAACCTGTCAGGGGGAATTAAATAATATGTTGCACTTGGAATAACTTCTGTGTCTGGCATTTGTGTTAGGTTGTTAGTAACAGTTTCAAAAATAGAGCTCATGGACCTTAATAATAAACCTGTCACTGATGCTATTGTTAAGGTTGACTCTTCTGGGGATTAAAGTGGCAGCTAGTAAAATGTATCATGCAAACAGAAATGTGATATTTTTGTTCAATTTTAAGTTTCTTGTGGAAAATGGTTTTGTGATTTGTCTTTTAACAGCACTTTATTTATAATCCTATTTGCAACTTGCAGAGATTTCACTTCAGAAAGTGAGTGAGCACACAGTTTTAGCCTTTGTGATTCTGAAAATGTCACCGCTGTCATTTGCCAAATATGCTTGAAATCTGCCTCTTCAATAAGTGACATCTCCCACTCTTTTGGAGTGAAACTTTTTATTCTTTTTTTCCCATTCCTGATGGAGAATTCTAAACAAAAACTAGATATTATAGATTCAGATATTTTACAACAGGAATGAAAAATTAATGTCATATATATTGCAACAACTGAGGATAATTACTGCAGTGCAGCACAACTGGAAAACATTGCACTAATTTTAATTTAACCCTGGGATGCAATGTAATTTTATTGCATTATAAAACAAATTATGTTTTTCATGCTTGCTAAAGAAAAAACCTCATAGAGCAAGAGTTGCCTTCCCGATGCACACAGATTTCTCCCCACTCTTCCATGAATGATTCTCCCCTTTCCTTTTCCTAAGCCACAGGAAATGTTTCCCTTTTCCTTCTGCTCACCTGCTAAAATCCACATGATTGCACCTTTCCTCCCTGGAGCAGAGGATTCACAATCCCTGTAGCCATGCCATCAGGTTTAAAACTGACTGACCTGTCTGTCCTTTGATCCTCAGCTTAAATTCTCCAGTTACTGTTGCATCATCTGTGAGTCTTAGATAGCATCTTCTCGGATGGTGAAAATGTTGTGAGAATTAACTAATGTTTATAGTACACTTTGCAAACAATGCCTGCAATATGCATTATAAATTTAAAATGCTGCCATGTTTATAGGAGGCTCAGTTATAAGAAAGCTGCTAAGCATAACCCTTCCCCTCTCTGGAGCTCAGTGACCTTTCTATCTATCCTGCTAATTCTACAATATCTCCCAGAGGGTTATTCTGTAAGTCTCCATCCTGGATGTGCTTCTAACTTAGTAAATGCACCAAGCCTGGAAAGCATGTATAGAGAAAAGAAGGGATCTATTTATTTAAGTAATGCTTGTTCACCTGGAACATAATAGCAGCTGGATTCCTGCTGAATCAAGAATCTATTTGTTACAGCCGGTCACACAGTGTTGTTTATCAATTTTCATTCCTACTGATGGAATTAGGCTCCCAAACCATTTCAAATCCATTTTCTCTCCTTCATTTTGGAGGCCTTCAGTTGAAGGGACACACTGAGCGCAATCACAGTCCATCATGTGCCCAGGGGACTGGTAGCTGCTCTTTTGGATGTGCCGTGTGTGAGGTGGCATGAGTGATAAATAGCATGGGAAATCATAGTTCTAGAACCTGTGACTTTTGACAGTGTATTTTGCCTTTCTGTACCTTAGTTTCCTCAACTATGAAAAGGAAACAATAGCATGCACATATTAAGACTGTTAGAAGGACTGGATGAAATAAAAACTACAAGGCCTATTAAGAGTTCTTGATTCACAGTGACTAATAAGTATGTTGTTAATTTACACGGGGACTAATAATATAGAAGAATCCAATAGTAGTGGTCCGGCATAACTGTCTAGCAACGTAAACATGAGACATATAAAGAGCACAGAGAAAGTGATATCAATCGCTTTGTTATTTTTATACCCACAAAACCCACATGCTGGAGTTTCCCCTGCTTGAAGTCATGTGGAGGGTTTCTGTGTTTTAGGACTTAAAATAGTAGAGAGAGTTCTTACAGTTATTCATTTTCCTTCTGGTTGCATGCCATAGTAAAGTTAAAGTTTAAAGACAGCATACATCCACAATTGTAATAAAGATAGAAGGGTAACAATCATTAGGCTAGAGATTTCAAATCATTTTTTCAAAATAAAAGCAAATGAAGCCATTGTAATAGAAGAAATAGAGGGATGGGAGCCACAGAAAGGGACGCACTGTACAGAATGGTAGTTATTATAAAACGGTGGCCATTGAGCCAGTGAAATGTCCCTGGTATGAATCCAAATTCGCTATACATATAAGATGCACACCAGATTTTGAGGACACAGCATGAAAAAAGAGAGTGTCAAGTATCTTAATTTTTACATTGATTATATATTGAGATTTTTAAAATATTTTGCATACACAAAATACATTATAAAATTAGCTTTACTTTTTAAATCTTTCTAAACAGGGCTTCTGGAAAATTAAAAATGACACCAAAGTTCTCAGTTTTAACTTTTTTGTCGAATGTCCTCCTGATACACACAGAGCTCCCCAGACTTTTATGAAATGGCCTGGTATATAAATGAACCATCAAGGATCACTAGATATTTGGGGTAATTTCAACAGTGAAGGGAAACATCTACTCAGAGCAAAATAATATTAGAAGGAGCGAACATATAAGAGATCAAAAGAAAGAAATGTACTACAAACATGGCAGTTGTAACCCACATCTTCAGACAGGTTTAAGAAAACATTAGCACCATAAAGCAAGAAGTTACTTTTGCAAAATGGAACAATTTGATATAATAGCGAGCTAAGAGGTTGACACTGGGAGAAGCTAAGGGGAGGGTGCACAGGCTCTCACCGTCCTGTCTTTTACACATTTGTGGCCCCACAATTATTTCAAAATAAACAGTGAAACAATCCATTTGCGATAAGCACACATAGATATTGTAACTAAGTATTCTTCCACATTGAAATAATTCTAGAATGTTTGGAAGATAGAGTTGAAGAAGCTTTCTGAATCGTAAAATTCAGAGAGAGAAGACAGCTGAAGTTCATCCCTGGGGGAAGAGAATAATGTTTTGTCTGGCATTAAAAGTATGTGTTTAGTTTTAATAATGTAAGCAAGATTGATTAGTTTTCCAATTCCGGGATTAATCTATAAATAAATGACAAATCAGAAAACAAAAATATCAACCACAAGAGGGGCCATGGCAGAAAAATTACAGAGAAGGATCCAACATGGCTAGTTAAATGTTTCACTCCTGAGATACTCAGACAAGAGTCCTGAAAGAGCAGGTACTCAGAAATGGAGGTGGCAGTTACTCCTAGTCACAAGGAATTAATCTGAAGAATTAACTCATGTAGATCAAACCAAAATCTGGATCACTGAAGCAGAGGGGAAGCACTGCCCGCAAGGTTGATCTGCATAGCCTTTAACCCGCTCCCTTGGTGGGGGTGGGTAGCCATCACGAGAGCATCCTAATAGCCTGAGGGGAGCAGCTAGGGTTACAGGGGCCGGACTCCTTTCTCCCATCATCAGCTGCACAAACAAAAGGGATCACTGCACCCCGGTGGCATCTCCTTCTATGTTCAATGTATGCAAGGAAATCCTCCCTTTCATGCACCCACTTCAGGCAGAGAGAAGGGGAACATGCTGGTAGGACTCATGGATCATATCCTTGCAGAGAGTTGGGAGGCACCTAGACTGAACAGGTGGCCCAGGGTGAGCTCTTCCTTATGGTTTCCACAAAAAAACAGAAAAATCTGGGTTAGCAAGAAATCCTGAAGAGTGACCACTGTAATGACCAAGGAGAGGAGTATTCCATAAACCATGCCCCAGGAACACAGAAGATTTCTCTGGCTGAAAAGAGGAACTTTTGAGTCAGGGTGAGTTTGGGATCTGAGCTCAAAGGAAAAGACAGGACAGTCCATGGCAGGAAAGCTCTAGATATATACTGGGCAGAAAACATCTGATGCAAGTACACCAAGGTTCACAGAATGCCAGAGGAGAAAGAGTCCTAGAACACTGGCAGAAGATGGAGTGAACTGAGGATGTAGCTCAGTGGAATAAGGTCCAGAGTTCAATAAAGTTTGAACCCGGGAGATGGGCTCAAAAAAGCAACACCCATAGCACCCTCAAGATGGCTGGTGAAAGCCTAAAAATGGGCGGGAAATTTGGTGCCTGCCTGCAACAGACCGTGACTAAAGCAGGAAGGGAACTGTGTGGACCCTCGGGTTCTATGGCACCATGACCACATGGAGACTGCTTGTTGGAGGGTCTGCTCCAGGTACTTACTCACTGCGGAATTGTTTTATTTTGGATTTTTGTTGGGGGGAAGGTGGCATTGTTTGTTTTGGAATGCTTGTATTCTTCTTATTTTGTTGTTGTTTTCTTTTTCCTCTTTTTCCTTATTCTGTAATGGGCAGTGACTTTTAGTACAACATTTTAAGATAGACAAGCCTCAAAATGTGTCTTGAGAAACATCCTGGAGGAGTTGTAAAGGGTTAACTTTGCAGTTCTGACTTTGTCCTGGAATTCTTCTCCTTGCCTGAATTGTTAAAGTATATATATCATTATGGCCAGAGCCTGACCTGGTCACATGGTGCAAGCTAAATACCTATGGCCAGGCCTAGACATTCCAATCTATTACCATGAAAACCAAAAATGTATATAAGATGAGAACAAAGGCAGTTAAGCGCCACATTCTCTGGTCGGGAATGGGGGGCAATGACTGGTCCAAATTGATCCTAAATTAAAATTAATTAAAACTCCATTTGTTCTGAATGAGTTTTTGGATCCCCTGTGGAGTTTGACCCGATTTCTGATTTTTGCCGCAACAATTCCATTTCTTCAGTTCTTGTTTCTGTATCAGTGGAGTGTTTTTTTACATTAAAAATTTTTCTATTCAAGTGGTTTTTTTTTCGCATTCTGTTCTCTCCTAACCTTTCTTTGCTTCCCCCTTGTGAAATTGCTATCTTAAGTATTCTATCATACATATTCTATTTTTGTTTTTCCTTATTTTATCTGCACTGATGACCCCCTTTACCAGATGTGTGTGTGTGTGTGTGTGTGTGCGTGTGAGTGTGTGTGTGCGTGTGAGTGTGTATATATATATATAGAGAGAGAGAGAGAGAGAGAGGAGAGGAGAGGAGTAGACAAGTACTTTATTTTTATTTTTATTTTTTTTTTCCGGGACCGGGGATCGAACTCAGGGCCCTAGTGCTCAGCGGCAAGCACTTAGCCCACTGAGCTGTACCTCCAGCCCTAGACAAGTACTTTAAATGAATGGTACCTTTCACAGTCATCTCAGGATAACCCCTAACAGATCTATGTTTAGAGGATTAAAATAAATCATAAATAGGTTCAGATATTCTCACAGTTTTCTGCAATATGGGACTATACTTTCCTCCCCCTACATCCTACCCCATCCTCACAAATATCCTCTTAAAATTCTACAACCCTAACCCTTCTTTCCAGCTATAAAAGACCTCCCACAGAATGCGACCTCCTATTTAATTTTATCCCCCCATTATTACTTCTCGTCTGTATCTTTCCTTGCTCTGCCTCCCTTCTTTCTCACTTTTCATCTTCTCTTCTCTTCCCTTCTCCTTCCACATCACAGACTAACTGCTAGCAACAATACAGGAGAGATGTGCCTTGTTTAACCACATACCTGTTTAATGACTGGACTTTCTACTGAGGCATGCTGTTCAGAATTAAGACCCACCATTTTTTAAAATTTTAGGAATAAAGGAAGAAAATATATTAACAAACAGACATCCGTTTTAAAAAGTAGTGTAAGAATAATACAAACAATACAGAGTTACAGACAAAGTGGTAGGAAATTAACAATGGTTGTTGCATTACATATTGATATCTTCAAAGTGGTTTCTCAGGAAAACAAATAGAGACACTCAATAATGATCAAAAAAGTAATCATTAACAGTTCCTTTCAGTAAAGCAATAGAAGACAGTAGTACAACTGTTAGCTGTCCTGTATATGCATACATACATACATACATACATAAGTCCCCTTCTTTCCCTTCTCCTTTCCCACACCCTAGTTGCCCCTTACTTTTGAGCATTTTCCTTTCATTTCACAACGTCTATCATACCTCCTAGTTTTTATTCACTCTTTCAGGTACTTACACTAGTGAGACCATACGTTGCTTACACATGCAGTTCTGATTTATTTCACTTATGAGCATGGTCTCTAGTTGTAAACATTTCCTTATAAAAGCCTCTAGTTTATCTTTCTTTATAGCTGAGTACTACTACATTATATAAAAGTACCGTAATTTTTTTATCCAATCCTCAGTGGATGGATATTTGGGTTTTTTCCACAATTTAGCAATTATGAATTGTGCCACTGTGGACATGGCTGCACATATATCACTGTGATATGATGTTTTCAGATCTTCTGGGAAAATACACACAAGGGGAATAGCTGGGTTGACTGGGACCTCTAGACCTAGTTTGCTGAGGAATCTCCAAATCACTCTCCACAGTGG
Source organism: Dinomys branickii (assembly GCA_004027595.1). Taxonomy (NCBI): domain Eukaryota; kingdom Metazoa; phylum Chordata; class Mammalia; order Rodentia; family Dinomyidae; genus Dinomys; species Dinomys branickii. The sequence goes on from PVLD010011360.1 coordinate 16,955, forward strand.
TTTCACCAGTTGGCATTCCCACCAGCAGTGAAGAAGAGTTCCTATTTCTCTACAGCCTTGTCAGCATTTGTTATTGGTTGATTTCTTAATGCTAGCCATTCTTGTTGGGGTGAGGTGAAATCTCAGTGTTGTTTTAATTTGCATTTCTCAGATGACTAATGATGTTGAACATTTTTTCTTGTATTTATTTGCCATTTGCATTTCTTTCTCTGAGAAGTGTGTATTCATCTCCAATGCCCATTTTTGGATAAGACCCACCATTTAGACTTACAAGCTGTGTCTTTATTTTGGATAGTTCTGTACATTTTATTTATATAGCCTCAGTATTTTTCTTTGTACAGTACACCTTGTACATACAGAACTGCAATTTTTGCTGATTTCACTGTACAGTACAGAGTTGTAGTTTTATGTTCTGTAATGCATTAAAATTAAGCAAATGAAAGAAATCATCAAGTTGGAGTTTCCTTTGAGTATTCCATTGTTCTGAATATTATGTTATACATACTAAGTAGAATTCATCATTTAGCAATCAATTCATTTAACAACCCAGTCACAGGATCCCAATTTGGTCTTTAACTGAGTCACATCTGCATAGACACCGAAAAGTAGTAATAAAGACTGAATGTATGAAAACAAGTATTGATACATAGGAGTGATATATGATCAGATCTGTTGATAATGTTATGATCAGGAGAAAATCTCACCCACAACACAGTGACATGGTTCAACTGATTAAAACTGAACAGATATACTCAGAAGGCTGAGGCAGGACAACAGATGAGAATTCAAGGCCAACCTGGCCTATAAAGCAAGCTCAAGGCCAGGCTGAACTGCATAGCAAGACCCTGTTTCAAAAAGACAAAAAATATTAAATACATGAATGTGTGAATACTATATCTAGACAAGTTAAGTCATAAACACAATAAACACATAAATGGAATACACATCCTGTTAATTGCATTTTCTCTTCACTCTATTTGACTTCAATCACCACCACCAAGGGGAAAACATATTATCTACATCCATATCTGTACCATCTATATCTTTATCTGCCTATCTGGAGCATCAATAGTGGTAGAGCTGCATGAAATGCTTAAGGAAGAGGTAATCTATAACTTGCCATGTTACAGAGGAAGAGGACAGTCCCAAAGATGGTAGAAGTAGCAACTAAAGTGACTAGTGGACATGAAGGAAAGAAAAAATTGAAAGGGAGGATAAAAATGATTTAAAACATAAGACCATAAACACAAATTTACCAAGGATATAGACTCCACAAAAGTGTCACAAAGAAATATTGGAGATAAAAATTATATAGAAAGTATCAATTTCAGAAATGAGCAATGCAAAGACAGGATTTCTGAAGTCAAGAACAAAATGGTAAAGCATGATGAATTACTCAGAGAAACCTTGAACGATAAGAGAACAAGAAAATAAAATCATTCAATAGCTCTAGATGATGGTAAGGCTTGTTGGAATTAGGGAAAAGTTAGAAGATAGCACACATGAAATAAATATAGAAATCATAGTAGAAAACTTTCCAAGTATGAAGAAAGATTTCAACATAAAGGTAAGTATGGCGTAAAAATGACCAACAAACTAAGATAAAAAAAATAAGAACCCATACAAAAAATAGAATCTTAAAAACTGCTGGAGAAAAATGAGGCAGAAAGGTCAACACATTAGGATTGCATCAGACTTCTCAAAGCAAACTGTAAACGCTGGGAGATGTTGGAATTTCAAGTCCTAAAACAAACAACATCCAACCCAGACCAATATATCTCACAAAACTGTCTTTCAGAAATGGTAGAGAAATAAGGATATTCTATTTCCAAGAACATCTTAAGAGATACATGAACACCAAGTTAGTACTCCAAAAAATACTAAAAAACAAAACGAACAAACAAACAAAAACCATGCGAGACAGAGACAATGGAGCCAACAAAACCAAAAAGTCAGGTGGAATGAATACATCGAACAAGGCAAGTAGCAAAGCAGAAAAGGAAAAGTAAAGGGGTCATCAACCAAAAACTAACCCACAGATAGAAATAAATCAGTATCTTTCATATAATAACTCCTCAATTAAAAGACAGAGATCGGCAGACTAAATCATAAAACAGAATTCAAGAGTCTGTTGCAGTACAGAAACTCATCTGATTCAAAAATAAATCCAAGACTATGATATGCAATATAACAAACATTGTTGAATTCCTGCCATCTTGCTTAATGAAGCTCTGTATCAGTTCTGTTTTTTTTATTACTTGTTATTGTCTTTAATTGTTTGATCAATCTTGCATTCTTACATCTGGTAATCTGAGCAACTTCACTGAAGGTAAGAATACGGAATATAGCAACCATGGTTGATTCCTATCATCTTCTTCTGAAATCCTGTACTGTTTTTATTGTTTTTGTGGGCTTTTTTGTCTTCTATGTTATTATTTCATTATGTTTTTCTCTTTAAAATTAAAAAAAAATCCATAGACTAAAAATCAAATAATGGAAAGCAATGTTCCATGCAATCGCACCCCAAAAGGAAGCAGGGGTAACGCTCTTATTCTCAGACAACATAAATTTCAAGCTAAAACTTATAAGGGGAAAAATGGTAACTACAAATTATTTTAAGGGATTGTTAGCAATGGCTAATAATCGTAAATGTATATGTACAGAATAGAGGAGCACATTGCTCCATGAAACCAGTCCTTTTCAACGTGTAAACAAACACCAACACAGTCACTGTGGGTGACCTCAATAATCCACTTTTGCAAAGAGACAGTTCAAGTAGTCAAAAATTCAACAAAGAAATATCAGAGTTAAACTATACTGTCAAACAAATGGATTTAGTAAAAATCTACAGATTTTTCTTCCCTATTACCACAGAATATAGATTCTCAGCAGCACAGAGAACTTTCTCCAAAACAAATTGTGTATAGTGCACACAGCTGGCTTACACAAATACAAAACAATCAATATTATCCCATCTATACTATCAGATTATTGTGCACTGAAATTAGTAGCATGACAAATTAGTAGCGTGGTACAAAGTTCTAATGCCATGGTGGCAAACCTATGGTACACGTGCTATAGCATGCTCTTTGTGTCATTGAAAGTTCCAAAAGATTCACCAGCACTGTTCTAGTGGAGCAATGGATGTGGATGGAAGTGAATATATTCTTGAGTTAGTATCAATAGGAGTAGACTTTAACATCTGATTAAGACTAGAAAGAGAAGAGCAAGAATTACATCAAGATTGTTCAACAGAGCTACTGAGTACTGAAACCATTTAGATTATAAAATAGAAGGAGAAGAACGTTGAGACGGAACATAACTGAGTGAAATGTTATATTTTAGAAGCATTGCCTTTGCGAAGATCATTGCAGGCACCTGGTGAAAATCCCCAACTCCCCACGTGATGGTATGATGAAGGATGAAGAAATCACAGAAAAAAAATTTAGTAGTACACATAAGGAGAGCTGGAAGTTCAGTGCCTCAGGATGGGCAAAGACAAAGACCTCTTTGTCTTGCCTACATTTATTTTTTTCCAGTGAGAAGTGCAAGGTGAGGAGTAGGATACTTTTATTATAACAGGAGCAGGAAGTAGTAGTGGAATGGGAAAGTTTAACATCATAAAAGAAACACCTTAAGATTGTATCTCACATCTAGGTACTAGTAACCCCCCACCCCTATAGCCCTCAGAAGACCTCACCCTGCTCTATGGGGACCACAGCCTGATCACCGAGATCTCAGAGGGGGCCTGGAGAAAATGGCCATTTCTGCAATCCAAACCAGCCCCCAAAACAGTTCAAAACTGGGCCCCAAACAAATTATATTTTTAATTTATAATTTCTGATCCAACACCCATTACACAATAAAGATCCCACATGGTGATGGGTATATGCATTTTAATTGCAAGAAGAAAAATCAGGAAAATTGTGAGCATACAAACCATACATGAAGCAATGGTCACAAAGGTCACACAAAGGTCACATTGGAGAGCCTGGAGACACAGAAAAGAGAGGTGGAGATGAGAGACAGGCAGAGACTATTACCCAAATTGCAAACCCTGTTATCCAATAATCAACAGTGAAGAAAAGGTTCAGGGATGTAGGAAGAAAACAAAGGGTATTTGGAAGTCACAAGAACAAAGCGTTTTGAGAACGAAAGCTACTCAAATGCCTTGGGAAGCACAGAGAAGAAGGAAAACTGACAAAAGCAGTTTCAGTGTAATGGTCATCTGGGTCAAGTTGGGGACAGAACTTTCATTTGGGAAAGTTACTGGTTAGATCATGCTTTGTACATCATGTAACAGCACAACGTAGACACCAGTCTGAGAGGAAAACACAGCCTGTTGTAAGTTTAGTGATTTTCCAACATCTGTACTTCCTGATCAAGGCAAAAGTTTGAGCCTTAGATTACATATATTTATACTTTATATTTTGTAAAGACAAGATAAAAAATCACAGTATAACCAGCTCTTTTATCTTCTTCCTAATAACTAAGTAGCACAGTTCCAACTTGATCTGTGTATTACACAGATAGGGCCAGAATTTCTCACCTTCTTGTCAAACCTTGAACTATGATGGTCCCTCTGTTGCTGGGGAAAGTCTGACCTCACTATTGCCTTTAAGAAACAAATTGAGTCGTAAAGTGAAAACCAATAATGAACTTCAAAGTTTGAAAAGAGAAAGGGGGTCAGTTATATCTGAGCTTTTGGATCAGAGTTGTATTAACATGAAAAGAGAAAAGTAGATTGAATTTACACAAATCAAAGAAACTTTGAGTGGTCACAAAATCATCTTCTAACACCAGGTAGTTATCATCTCAGTTTTTACATTTCTATCACTCTGATGCATGATTGGTTTTTGTGTTACTGCTATGAACCACTAGATACAGAAAATATTCATTTGTCAGCTGTGGGGGCTTCTATTTATGGTGTGAGTTTTTCTGCTGCTGGAAATGACGAGCTTCTACTTAAGATAAAATATAGACACTCTTGGCTCTCATTGTTTAAACCATTTCAAATGCCCAGGATATAAAAGAATCGTGTGCCAACCACACCCAGGCCAAAGGTCAGGGTGGTGGTGTGTTCAGGATTCTCTTATTTTTGGCCCTTTTCATATTTAGGGCAATCTCTTCTTTAACATCGCTCACTGAGGGCTGCTCTCTTTACTTCCAAAGGGCACTAAACTCTCCTGTTTCATGGATTCTGGTTGTGTTGTCACAATGGTGCAGACAGTTTGTCTTCTCTTCCTTTGAACTGCGTTGGCACTTTTCTTATGGTTTTGTATGTTTTTGAATATATTCTACATACACATGAAAATCATATATACTCTCCAGGTACAGTATCCAAGATACTTACATATATATTTGTGTATGGCACTACATTGTTTAAACCTACTATATCTTCACTGATTTCTTTTGTTTACTTTGGAGTTTACTGAGAGAGATTAAATCTGTCATTAAAACATTTATTCTCATAGCTATATCAATTTTGTACATAAGACTATACATATATTGTATACATACATTTATATCATTGTACATGTGTTATATATACATTACATATATAACACATATGTATTATATGTTACATGTATTATACACATATATTTATATTGACCTTTTATTTATTTATTTATTTATTTATTGTTTACTTCTCTCTATCTAATATCTCACTAAATGGTTCATACTTGCCTTGAATTCACTATGTAGACCAGGTTGGCCTTGAACTCACAGCAATCCTTTTACCTCAGTCACAAGAGTTCTGGAATTGGAGGCATATGCACCACATCCAGCTTACATTAGATGTGTGGAAATATGTATTTAAATACAATCTTTAGAAATGGGAGTTCTTATCGATATCATGTGACCTTTATTGTTTAGCAATTTCTTTTGCTTTCAGGACAAATGTGATTGATGTTAACATGATTATACTAGATATTCTTTCTTTCTGCACATCTCCTTTCATGCTTTTCAGATCTTTCTGTCCTAGTGTAATAATCTTAATAATCTAACCTAACAAAAGAGTTTAAATTTTTACACTGCAAAAAATGTATAACTTTAAATTTATTCCTACAATCTAAAGTATAAGCCCTTTCTGTTTTCCTATTTTAAAAAATCTATAAATTTTTATTTTTCTGCTCCTTTGTTGTGTATCAAATCAACACTTGTTTATAAAGTAAGAACATCCCAAAAGTTCCGTACGTTAATACAGTAGAAAAAAATTGTTTTTAAATCTTGCCTGTAGAGCTTCAAAGCAAGTATTCCTTATTGGGTCTTTTCCAAGTGATGATTGGGATTCTGCTTCCTTATAGCTTCAATTCCAGGCTATCAGAGAAGGAAAATGGCTGGAAAATACGGTATGCGAGTATTTTATGAATCCACCAAGGAGGTAGTCAATCATTTCCACATGACCTTGGCCAGAATTCAGGCACACAATCACACCCAAGTGTGAGAGGTACATACATTTAATTGATCTATGTGTCCAGAAGGTATAGTAAGTTTGGTAAATACTACACTGGCCTTTTAAAAAAATTTTACTTCTCCCTTATTCCAACTCCTCTACTCATCTGGAAATAATATCTCAACTTTAATGCCTTTTAAAATGCATATGTAACTTTCCAGGTCTTAAGATCTATTAGTATCTTTACCCTCCTCCAAAACGGTACATCGATTTTAAAAATCTATAACTACACTTTATGCCAGTCACTGTCCAATCAGGGAAAATAAATCACCTGATAATTTGAAAAGAAGTTTAATATAAAAAGTTTAATGTAAGAATCATTAACAGCAGGTTGGAATGACAGGAGTTGAATTTTAAATATCAAAGAGAACTGTGAAGGATTCAGGAATTGAAGATACAGAGAAAGCCACTACACTCAGTACTGAAATGGAGCATCAACAGAAATTTCTCCTTCCTCCTCAGATGCAACTTTGTTACAGAGCATGGATACAGAAGTCACTAAGTGTCTCACTGGTGGGATTTGCTGGGAATCTCCCTTCTGGCGTGCTATTCGCAAGGAAACGCCATGTCTCAGAATTCACTATAAATCACCCAAAGAAGCGGGAGCATAATTTGTGCACTGGGAGATGCTACACTTCAAAACTGTGTGTAAAATTAACTAAGGGAGGGATTTTAAAAGTTTTTTATAGGTTGTTGCCTCGGCCTTGGCATATTGTAGTGAGCTACAGGGGTCTTGAGAAAGACATACTGTAGGAAACAGGGTCAAGAGAAGCCACCACTTGTAGAAGTCAAATGCTAAAACAAAGTTACTTGGGTGCTATTGCACACAGGAGAAAGGTACAACCTATGAAAATATGGCCAGCGCAATATACCAAGCAAGGAAGGGAAACCTTCTTTCTGGGAGGAAGTCCCCTGTAGACCATCTACTGACAAAGCTCAACAGCATTCCAGTTGACAAAGGGGGAATCTTTAGAAAGGTAATGTCCATTATCACAGAATGAAACCATCAGAGAAGCAATAAATTGATGAGTGACACAAACTAATTGCAACTTCTGTGTTATTTGTGCCCTTGACTTCAATTCTAACTTTAAGCCTGCAAGTTAGATACTTATGTTGTAATTTTATAAGTGCTTGCAAGTTTTCTATATAGTTTGCTATTTATTACTAGTATTTCTATTATTTCAGGCCTTCTCAATGTCATTTTCCTTCCTTGCGAAACATGTTCTTTAAAACCTATGAGACTCTGTCTTAATAAGTGTTATTTATGTAAAGGAATCTTTATTTTACCATTATTCTTCTAGCATCTGTCTCATCCTTTCTCTACTGGAATTCTAAGTGTGTGCATATGAGACAGTTGGCTGCTGTCCTACAGCTATATGTTGTTCAGAGCAATTTTTTATTTGTTTTATTTTAGTTTATGTACTTTCTATAACATATGTGCAAGTTAAGTGGCTCTTCTCGCAGTGTGATCATGACCATTTCTGAGGCCCAAAGGCAGGCTTCTGATACTTCATGTCATTCTTTTTCAGTTTCCAGCTCTCTAATGAAGCTACTCACCTGATTATGCCTGTTGTCTACATTTTTCACTAGGGCTCTTAAATATCTTTGAACTCCTTATGTGAGAGTTTCAACATTTGTGCCATTCTGTGACTGATTCTGTTGGATGCTTGGTAACTTGATAGTGTGCTATGTGCCATTATTGGTATGTTTTGTAATTTTGTTTAAGGTTTTGTTTTATATTTTGGCAGAGATTGAAGTACATAATGTGGTTCCCTGTAAATAGAAATAGGTATACTTCTTATGCTGGGCTTATATTGTGTCAGATCCATCAACTGTGGTAGAAGATGAGCTAGATTTGAGTCATACCATTGATATGATTAATTTCAGAGACCCACAGTCTTCTAATTTCTCAGAATTACTTTATGATTAGGTAGAGAACTATTTGTAAGAGAGTTTTCTCAATATCTGCTTGACCAGTTCTGTCTTATCTTCATATATAATCTACACTCTCTTGCCTCTTATCCAGCCATAGACTGCTGTGGCTTGTCACTCAACACTTGTTAACTTACTGCCAGTACTGGGTGGGAAGAAGTGTGCTTTGTTATTCTGACTCAGTCTCAGTGGTAGTCTCAGTGTGCATCTTCATTTGCAGGAAGGGGACCATCTCAGAGATTTTGCCTCACCAGTAAATGTAACTGATCGCTAACATTCTGAGACCAGAGCATATTTCTTCCATTATCCCAGTTGCAAAAGATCTTTCCCCTAAGAGAGATGAAGTTGTTACACTTTTCTAGCATCTTAAAACTTTTATTTCATGGAAATTAGTAGACACTGACCTGGTAGGTTGCATGCTGCAGGGGGCTAGCAATAGAGCCATTTAACAGATAAGTTGCTTCCACTTCTCTTCTTCCCTTGGCCAGGCTTGGAGTGGTGGTGCATAACAGTAGTCACAGCTGTGAGAAAGGCTGAGGTGGGAGGAATGCTTAAGTGCAGGGACTCTTTACACTAGGACTCCTGGAGTCGATCTTGACCCAAACTATATTCAGTGTTATAGAGAGTGATCCCACAAATGCTGTTGGAAGAATAAGGTCTAAGTGATAGAATACGTAGAAGTGACAGAGCCATAAGCTAGTGAAGAAAGACGCGAACACTCTTTAAGACAAATTTAAAAAAAAATTTAATTGTAAGTAAGATGTTTTTCTTCCTTTTAATTCTTACTACAAGATATCTCTATTAACTGACCTCCAAAAAGTTCTAACCAGTCTATTTATAGTTTTGAACTTAAAATATTATAAAGGAGTTATTATAATTAAAATTGTCCAAATATATTTGAATGCACTCTAATTTTATAAACGAATTGTCCTATGTGTACTTGTCTCTATAATTTGTAAGTGGCTGCTTCATTTGAGCATAACCATTTTTCTTCTTTTTGTACATTTGAATTTTTGAAACATTTGTCTGTGATGTATTTACCTCGATCATCATCAAAAGATTAAGTCTTCAATAAATGGAACAATAAGGTTTCCCCGTTAAATGATGCTCTCGGTGCAAAGCTAAAATAAAAAAGTTTACATAAGGGTATGAAAATTCATTATTGGTAATCTCATGGTATGTTAAATGTATTCATGCCTTCCAGATGTACAGGGCTTCTGAAATGTAAAACTGGGATTGTTTATAGTGATAAGCTTTTTGTTTTAGATTCAGATACCTGTTTCTCTCTTGTGCTCCAGCTACTTGTAATAAGAGGTAGATGTCTGTTATGGTTGATACATTGCGTCAACTTGGGGAGTATAGAGGTTTGGCTGAGTGACTCAGCAGGAAGCCAGGGCGCTTACTTTGTACACATCCTGAGCCTGTGGAAGAGGACGGCATGGAGGTTATGTAAGTGCTACTCCTCGCCTGAGTGGGAGCAGCCTGTTTACAGTGTAAGGGAGGTAGAAAGAGGCTGCTTCCCACCGTTCTTCCCTTTTGCTGGCTGTTCTTGCTGTGCTCTGCCTTCAGGAGCATTTGCCCTCTGCCATGTGCCACTCTGCCTCTGAACCAGCAAAGTATGGACTGAAACCTCCACAAACTGTGAGCTAAATAAACCTTTCCTTCCTTCATTTTGGACATCAGGTATTTGGTCTCAGCAATGAGAGAAAAGGCAACCAAGACAATGTCAAACCAACATGTGACCACATGTCAAAAAATATTCTTAAAAGAGGCTTCTGTGATGATTTTGTTATGCATGTGCTATTACACTTACAGATGCTTATGCAATAAGTCACAAATTTCTTCAGTGACATCTTTTTTTTTTTTTTCAGTGACATCTTATTAAAGGACAACAAATTAGTGAGTTCCTCTTAGGTACTAATAGGGATGACTGACTAAATAAGCTATTCCATATCAAAATAGAGATTTAAGTGTGTTAAAAAATAATGTCATCATAATTTCCATGCTAAAATGTTATAATGGCTTTTGACTTCAAGTTTTATTTATAAAATGTAACTCTTGTCTGTTAACACTCTATAGGGATTCAACAAGGACAACAATGGTTGGTGAGGAATGAGTCTTCGTGTTATACTTTGTATTTCAAAATGCGTGATATCCAGATAAAATTGTACTAATTAAGTTCACTGCTCCCTAAACTATGGTAATGTCACCAATCTTCTCTTTTGGTGTTCGACAATTGAGATTTGGTGACCAAAGCTAGAACGTTAACTGGGATAAGAGGACAACCAATATTGTGGCCCCAGCTCTAGAAAGTCAACAAGACCCAGGACATGAGAGAACCTTTTCTGCAACAGCCTACAACTCTGATGAGTCACAAAATTTCTTGAATGAGGAGATTTCTGGGCCCCAGGGTATGAGAATATCTTGAACAGTGTGCTAAAGGAAGATCATTAGAGGGAAAGTCTCTCATGCTTTCATAGAAACAATTGCTCAAGCAAAAGTCATGTTTAATCTTGGTGGCTGCTGCTGAGAGACTGAGAGACTCTATACATGGTTCCAAGGTAAGTCCTGAGGGGACTTGACTGAACTTGATGGATAGCAAGAGGTTAATTTTAATTAATATACAGGTCTCAATTTAACTTGGTCTTGAAATCCAGCAGAAAAGTATAGCCAAAAGATGTATAAAACAATACCATAATAATAAATAAATATAGGAAGGGGCTTCAGTCACAAATCCCTTTTACAAGTTTCTAGATACATCAGTAATTGACTACTGTTATGGGTTACTATAAATAAATTACAATAAAATCTGTAAGAGGTCATAAATGCTAAATTAAAACATGACCTATATCTAAGGCTCATTAGATTAGCTTTATAGAGAAGGCTCCTGGCTGTGGTCCCTCTTTATATGGACCCTTCTCAGCTTGAAGCCAGTGAGATGGAATCTAAGCCCACTCTCACATAACCACACTTAGCAATAGCTCTTCAGAAAAAAAAATCATAGACAATTAAGTTAATTATATTATAGGAAGTTAGAGCTGAGCCTTAACACCAAAGATAATTATAGCCAAAGACACACTCACTAAAGGCAAGGCTTAAAAAAAAACTGTACCCACATACTCACCTTTCTGTAAAAACTTATTACAAAAACAGCAAGAAGCAATATAGCTGTCCAGAAAAAATTAGACCTTACCACCTTTGTAAAAATATGATTAAAAAAACCCACCTGCAAAATGTAAACATTCTATCAGAATTTCTTTGGCAAAAGGACAAATTGATGAGCATGCCAAAAACAAAACTCCTAGAAAAAGATATCCAAAGAGAAAAAAAGAGATGTCCCAATACTGCAAATAACATGAGAATGAGGATCTGCTTGTATTAATAGGTCCTAAACGTCATCATGGATGCCATCCCAGAGTGTATGGCCATGGAGAGGAAATCTCCAACCCCAGAGTGAAGTCTGCTCCCACCAGGCCCATCTTGGATTCTACATTGGATTGTTTATATTAATATTGTGTTTTGTGACTTTTATTTCTGTTCTGAGTTGCTACAGGGGATACCAAGCCTAACAATGCCTAGATTTCTCCAACTTCAAGGCACAGTGTTTCAACTGCTACAGTTATGAAAACAGAAAGGAGGAATCTGTCGAGGACCAGTCTATATAATTTTTTGGGAAAAATCATTTCATAATTAAATTGTGATTAGGGTTTGTCCGAAGGCTAGTATCTTGCCTCTGGTCACAGCTGAGACCTCAACAATCATGGGCATGTGATGCTGTTATGCCCCAGGGCACAATTACATCAGCTTAGGACATCTTGGTTCATTGAGAACTGAGCAATAATAAGAGAAGGATTTCACCTTGGGGAAAAGACAAACTCCCTGGTAACCTGCCATCTCTTCCCACCACTCTCATCAGCACAGAGACCCTCTTTAGCGTAAGACAACCAGTGCCCTCTGAGTCATCTGATAATCCCCTCACTATTTTCCTTAGTCAATAAATGGCTGCATCGTGGCATTTGTTCTCCGTGAACAAATCATTATCTGGTTTCCGCACTGCATCACCATTTTGTCTCTCACTCTTTCTTTTCACCACATGCTTAATATCTTGAAGGAGATTGGGGTCCACTTCAGGTATCCCTGAAACAATGTGTTTATCATCATATCGAATTAGAAGAGATGTTCTTTCCAAATTTTTGCACAGTAAGTGGAAAGCAGAAACCTCACCTTTATTCTTGAGAGGGAGAACCCCTGTATATGACACTGTCAGCCGGTAGTTATTTTCTCCTTAGTTCTTTGAAGATACCACTTTATCACTTACAGTTTGAGAAACCAGCTGTCAATATTCGTTGTTATCTTAGGTGATCTTTCTTTTCCCTGCGTTAGTACTTATGATCTGATTGTTTTTGTTCACCTGAAAGTCCAATTTATGTTAAAGTACTAATCCCACATTTGATGGTATCAGTCTAAACCCAAACACGAGTTTGGATTATGAAGTTGGGGCCTTCATATTGAAATTAGTTCCCTTATTAAAGTGGCCCCAAGGTGCTCCTTTGCCCTCTTTTCATTATTTGAGAACACAGTGAAGGGCATTATCCATGAACCAGGAAGTGTTCCAGGAACAGATACCAACTTTGTTGATGATGTGGATCTTAGCTTTCTCACCTTCCAAAACTAAAAAACCACAAAACTATTTTGTGGTTTGTAGATCACCCAGTTTATAGCATTTTTACAGCAATCTGAGTGAGCTAAAATATCTTATAGTCTTTTGCATTCTGCAATCTCATTCTCATTCAGCTACTTACAAGTTAAATTTTATTTATCCTACATAAGATGTATTAGAATTACAGAATACTACATTTTATCAACTCTAAAAATACTTTATTTATTATATTTCTTTTCAAATATTATGCATTGTCTATAATCCTTGCCTTATATCTTTTCCTTCCAAAATTTCTTTTCACATATTTTGAGGTATTTGTCAGCCATTTTGATGATTTTACTAGCTTTAACTTTTAGTTTCTTTCTCTTCTTTGTTATATTAAGTGATTACTTTGCCTACTAACTTGATAGACAAGGAAGAAAAATATATGGGCAGAATTACTGTGGTGGACTGAAAACTAGCGATCAACTTGTAACACCCAGCCGAACTGAGTCTGCCTGGTGCTGGGTATGGAGTGCCCACCTAAGGGTTGTTGTCAACAACATAAAAAGAAGAACTGGAGAAGAAGAGGAGCTGTAGGGAGCTGTTGGTTTCCTGGGGCTGTTGGTTTTCCTAGAGGAGCTTGTTATGCTGGCTTTCCTGATATGAACTGGCTGTTCTAATCCTCAAAGGAGCTTAGGACCTACATTGTTCTCTGTGAGAATGGCTGCAGTGCACTTTGTAGGAGTTCTGGTCCTTACTTTAAACATCAATTCCTGGCTCTGGAGGAAAGATGGTGCACGGTTCAGTATCTAGGAGAAGCTTGTCACACTAGCTTTCCTGATATGGACTCAACTGCTTTCATTGTTGGAGGAGCTCAGGACCTTGCTGTTGTTGAGGATGGCTGTGATACTTTATAGAGGCACCCTGGTTCTTTGAGCATGGCTTCCTGCCTCCAGTGTAGATCCCTCATCCTGTTAGCACAGATCCTTCATCCTGCTGGCACAGACTTTCTAGCTTCCACCGCTGATCTTTCAGCCTTCCCAGTTCATATCCACAAAATAGACCTGCATGAGACATTGTCATGGACTCTAGGTCTTCAATTAGACACATGCAGTCCCTCGCCTGTGTTCTTTGGGTCATTAGTGTGTGGATAGATTTCCTATACTCTTTTGTACAAAGCTCTTTAGGTGTCTACTATAAGACAGTCCTATAAATTATGTGTCGTACATACAATTATTTCCCTTGTAAACCTCAGAGTACAACAGTTATAGATACATAGATATAATAAAAAACTTGAAAAACATGGAATGAACTTTCATTCCTTCAGACTGGTGTTGTATGTTACAGCAATCCACTCAACTGCAGCCCCTACCAGGCCAGAATTTCTTCACACTAAATTTCTGACTTGTTCTGGGGACCATTCAAAAGTATGAACACTAGCCCTAAGCCTGCTTGCAAGAATGTTTATAGTTGGGAATTCTCACTAGAGTCTTTTCCATTTCATTTACCTTGCTTAAAATTAAATCCCAAACATAAATATCCTAGTATCTCTTCAGTAGCTTTGCTTCTCATTTAAATACAAAATGTGTTGATGTTTAAGAAAACTACTGTATGGGGGGTTTTCTACTTTGAATACATCCGTGCACCTTGCCAACTCCCATGCTTGTGTGCACTCTGCTTCTCATCACTTTAGCCCTCCTCACACATCATATCTCTGGGCTGTTTTTTTTTTTTGGTACCGGGAATGAAACTCATGACCTCATGCTTGCCAGGAAGGTGCTATGCCACTGAGCTATATCCCTGGCCCCTCTAGGGTATTACTGATCATACAAATATACCTATTTCAGCTTTACTGTCTTTTGTTGATTCACATTTCCCTTGTCTCTTACTGTTATGATATTCCCTTACTTTGTCTTTAGTGTAGCTATATATCAAAATATGTTTTTAAATATTTCATTTTGATGTTGAAGTGAACTATTTTTCTAAACCTTTACTTTCATAGAAACTAGGAGAAGAATACTCTTTCTCCTTGTTTACTCAAAAATTTCTTTTTATTGTTTCAAGGGTCAGCTCAAATACCATATGTGCTATGAATTTCACCCTGACACCACTCAGAGTTATTTTTAATTCTATATGCCAAAGTATATTTCACTTACTTGTATTACTTGCGTTGTTTTTCATGACATAACGTTTGTGGTTTATATGAAGATAGACTGACACTTGAAAGCCAGAAATAATGCTTTAGGTTGTCTTTCTCTTGAACAAGATAATGGCACAAAATAAGTGCTCGATACATGTTGAATAAATAAATGGGTTAATGAATGAATGGGTAAGACATCAGTATAGATTTCTTAACGGTAAGTGAAACTACTTTGAAAGACACTGAACATTTTTTTACTGTCATATATTTTGCTAAAGGTTAAGTTGAAGGAAATAAAACAAACTAGTATATAGGAACTATTCTTTCATTCACCAACATGAAGTATGTGGGGTGAGGAGATAAGGAATTTTTTTAATTTATTATTATTTTTTTATTTTTAAAAAAATAAAAGCACAAAAACATATTAACAAACAGACACAAATTAGCATAAAAATAGTACAATCACAACTGATCTACAGACAAGGTGACATGATCTCAACAGTGGCTATTGCTTTATCCATTGATATCTTCGAAGTGTAAATATATGAATCCATATACAGACATGCAAAATTGGTCAAAAAATTAATCCTCTCAACAACAGAAAAGCACAAAAAACAAAAAAACCAAAGACAGAAAACAAGACAGGCAAAAAACAAAACAAAACAAAACAAAAAAAACACCAATAGTTGCTGCTTTGCATATTGATATCTTTGAAGTGTGTGTTCAGGATAACACATATAAACATACAAGATTGATCAAATAACCCATCATCAATTATTCCTTAGCATTAAGTGATATAATACATTAGTAGAACCATGTTAGCCCTCCTGCATATATGTATATTCATATATACATACACACATTTTTGTCTCTTTCTTTTCTCCTTTCCCTCGTCCCATCTGTTCTTTGTTTTTGAACAGATTTCCTTCATGTCTCTTAGTTTATATTCCCACCCTCGGGTTCTTGCACCAGTGATACAATAGGTTGCCTGCACGTGTACCGCTCATTTATTTCACTTATGACTATGGACTCCAGCTTAGACCACTTGCCTACAAAGTCCCCAAAACTGTCTTTCTTTATAGCTGAATAATATTCCATTATATAAAAATGCCACAATTTTTTAATCCAGTCTTCTA